>VUQH01071207.1:4195-17932 GCA_015106775.1 Etroplus canarensis | reverse complement strand
TCTTCGGCCAACAGTAGCATAGTTTCCACCGGCACCCTGTGGCTAACGGCACCGGAGGCGGTCGTTGTTAACCCAGGCCGCGACCGATCCGGTATGGAAGTCGTGTTATGAATCCGCATATTTGATTTGGCAAGGTTTTTACGCCGGATGCCCTTCCTGACGCAACCCTCACCATTTACCCGGGCTTGGGACCGGCACTAGGACTACACTGGCTTGTGGGCCCCTGTGGCTGGTTTGTCCAATTTTGATTGACCCATCATGTTAAAGAAGGCGTTGGTTCCATAGAGGTTAACATGTGGCTACCTAAAAACATCATTTATCATCTCATTCCTGTTTAGCTTTGTTTTGTATTTAAAAACTTAATATGCATTCTTTTACAATAACCAGCGGAAGACCTGGAAGTTGGCTCGTATATCCGCTGGCTACACTGGAAGCCTTGGAAAAACTGGCCCTTGACCTCAGAGGCCAAGTCTGCAGATGAGCTGATGGGTTCCCAGAGTGCCTGAAATAGCAAACAGCAGCCTCAAAGTCAACTGTTTTGCTCGTGTCACATTCCCATACTTTTTTATAACATCCCGTCTGGGGAGAAAGGTCTTAAATGGAATTTTGAGGTTGTTTTGATGATGTGACACTTGACATTTAACAATTTTTGATCGGCCAGCTCTGATTTGGTTAATTTTAAACAACTGAAACTGCTTGTTTAAACTATTAAAAAGACTCTACAAAGAAATAAACACTGACTATAAATAAAACAGTCTCTTGTGTCAAAGTTTGAAGGGATACAGCAGCTTAAAACTACTTCTCCCTTCACTTTTGATACATGGCCAACAGTTTGTGTTGGAAAATGTGTTATAACTTCATTTATGTAGTGAAATAATAAATTAAATAAATGAATTTTTTCAAGAACAACAACCTGGTTAGATAATATTTATGTCTATTTTTGGTAGAATGTAGGTCTGATATAAAAACAAGAAAGCCTGTAGCTAGACCCTTAACTACCGATCAGCTATTCTGTGCTTGGCTGACAGGAAGGCCTGAGAACATAAACCCGGACCCTTCAATTACACAATAATTGGGAGCCAGAGACACAGAGTGATGAGAACATTTGAATGGTAATTGCCTTCCTGCTTGAAGCCATGCTATAAAAGAGAGCTTAAGAACATGGACCCCATTCTTTCTCAAGACACAAAAAACTATATTTATGCATCACACATATTCATTATGTGGAGATATCTAGTCCATGTTTATTAAAATGAAATGAAATACTGCAATGGCTACAGAAGTCTCAGATATATAGAAAACAACACCACAGCATTATAGGCGATTAGTTCATTTAAATGCATAACATTAATGGTAATTTAATATGCTGCTCCTTATTATGCAGCAGTCGAGTCTTATTTTTATTTGACAAAAATCAATCACCAAGTGGCTGACAGAGCCATTATCGGTATCATGAAACTATTAATTAACAACAAGTACACTTATTGAACTTGGCATGAAAGAGTTTATTTTAAAAACTTCTAATTTATTTTTGGAGCCGTTACTGCTAATAACTGGAAGCAAAGCCGGATTTTAATTAGCGTGGTGGCTAGGCAACAGATAACCCATTTGCTTTAATGCAGGTGCTGTGGCAACTCCAGCGCTTCCTTAACTGCTTACTTCAAACACGAGGTTGAGGATAGAACAAGTGTGAGTACATATCAAGGGCATGAACAGAGTGGTGGCGTTCATGTGGCGTGACTCAGGGATTTATGCAAGAAATGTCACTTAAGTTCATTTCAAACAAACCAAAGAAAAGGAAAATTGTGAAGACTAAAACAAATTTGCTTTATAAAAATGTGTGCATAGAAAATAATGTTTTATATAAAATTATTATGGGCCTGGGGGGGCAAAGTGTCGTATCACAGCAAGAGCATCCTGGGTTTGAATCCACTGGCTGGCTGTGGCCTTTCTATGTAGACTTTGTGTCTTCTCCTTGTGCCTGTATATCTTCTCTCTGGGTACTCCAGCTTCCTCCCACAGTCCAAAGACATGCTTTTTAGTTTAATTGGTGGTTTCAAATTGGTCATAGGCATGAATGTCAGTTTGAATAGTTGCCCTGTCTCTCTGTCTGTCTGTGTAGGCCCTGTGATGGATTGGCGACCGGTACAGGTACACCCTTTTGCCCTGTGACAGTTGGGAAAGGGCCGAGAACTCTGAACTGGATAAACAGAAAAAAATGGATGTTATAGGCCTATAAGCCTAATGTGGGTTTCTCTCTCTCTCTCTCTCTCTCTCTCTCTCTCTTCTGTGCCATGTACCCTATAGACTGTATATAATAGATGGATGTAAACCCTACAACATCAACCATTGGTTTGTGGGCTCATCAACAATTTAAGCCTCATGGCTATCCCTGTCTTTGTTTTTTAGACTCAGAAGTAACCGTATTTGGACAAGAGGGTGAAATGATAAACTATCATTTAATTTTAGTAAACTTGGCTAGCAAGCTGGATTCCTTAAATCATGTGGGTGCATAGCACAGACACAGACATTTGCTAATTTGTGCTAGTATTTCACTCACAAAATCGAAGCACAAAATTCTTGGATGAGCTTACAACACAGCGAGCCATGTTATCTGTTGGATGATTGCACTAAAAAGGCTCCAAAAGGCAGAGAGGTTCTGTTTTATGACTTGAATTAGCAGTGGTAAAGCCTAGCAGACAGCTAGCAGCCTAGTAAGCACATTCCTTTCACTTCAGCGGCCCAGACATTAGTAATGCAAAATTGTGAAACCAAGTCCACATGTAAAGCAATAAATGATTGCTTTGATGCTCGTGTAAATTGGCTGTATAGGTGACTCTCTGATGTACACTATATGAACAAAAGTACTGGGTGACCTTCATATTACACCACTTGAAATCCATAGGCATTAATGTGAAGTTATGCCCCCCTTTGCAGCTATAACAGCTTCCACTCTTCTGGGAAGCCTTTCTACAATATTTTGGAGTGCTTCTGTGGGAATATTTTTCATCCAGAAGAGGTGAGGTCAGACACTGATATGGGAAGAGAGGGCCTCACTTGCCGTCTCTGTTTATCCCGAACGTGTTGGTTGGGGTTGAGGTCAGGGCTCTGTGTGGTCAGGTTTTTCCACACTGCACACATCCAGCTATGTCTTTATGTTCCACAGCCATGTTGGAACAAAAAAGGGCCTTCCCTTAAACTGCTCCCACAAAGTTGAAAACAGAGTTGTCCAAAATGTCTTGGTAAGCTGAAGCATTACGATTTCCCTTCACCGGTAAATAAGGGGCCCAGGCCAACTCCAGAGAAACCCCCCCCCCCAAAGTATTACCCCTCCAAACTTTACATTTTGCACAGTGCAATCAGGCAGGTAATGTTTTCCCATCAAACTACTAGATAAAGAAGCACGACTCGCTACTCCACAGAACATGTTTCCTCTGTTCCAGAGTCCAGGTGCTGAGGGAGAGCGTTTTCTTCAACTGCCCTGTTGTAGTGGGATCCTATTAGTTTTGCACACTGGAATTCAGTGAAATCAGAATGACCTGTTTTTCACAAATATTTACAAGAATGCATGGTTAAGTGTTTGATTTTAGACACCTGTGGCAATGAGACTAGATGAAATTCATGATTAAGAGTACCATAAAATACCATATAGTGGACAATACTTTTGTCCACTACATGGTATCTTTATGGTAGTGTCCCCTGTAGTGTAGTAGTTTGCACATTTGCCTTATGAGCGAAAGATCTCTGGTTTGATTCCAGGCGAAGACTCTAGCCCCTCTCACCATGGTAGGTTGCATCAGGAAGTTCATCTGGTGTAAAACATCTGCCAAAATACCAATGCGGATTAATTCGATGTGGCGACCCCTTTGTGGAGCTTACAGGAGTGCAGCTGAAGGTATTTTTATGATATTTGTTTACACACTCCTATGTAAGTCAGGGGTTTTCTTCGCTCCTGTTGGTTGTTGCTTTAATTGCCTCAACACTGAGAGTAGTGTAACTATTTTGTCACCAACTGACTGCTATTGCTACATCTTCACTCTGGTCGCTACTATAGATAGCATAAAAAAGAAACTTAGCCACTGTGACATCATCTATTGTTTAGTGAGGTCACCTTATTAAGCCGCAAGATGTTTTGAAACTGGACATGGTGAGCGAGATGCGGAACGACTAAGAAAGTGACAAGACGGAACGCCCATTCGTTAATAGCTTGTGATTGTTTTTAGCCAATGAGCATTCCACAGAAAATCATCCTTTGTGACTCTTGGAATGACCATGATTTTAAAAAACTCAATGCAATGTTCTACTAATACCCAAAACATGCGAAAGAGCCCATAAAGACATCAGGAAAGTGTTTATGTAGGTCACAGAGCGAGGGAACCGAGGGCTGTTTATCCATAGACTTTCTATACAGCTGCCTTCTTTTTGCAACCACAGGATGGACTGACTTTGGAGCCAGCTTTATGTGGCCATTGGAGAAAGGTGTTTTTTTTTTTCCTTTTTTGTCATTTCATTTTTTAGCCCCAGAGCTTGTTGCTGGTTTGTGCACGGCTGACTCGACGCTACAGTCAGCACCAGGAATGCATAACCCGAGAAAGATGCGATGATTGGAGCCGTTGGCTGTCAAATCCTTTTTTTGAGAAGAGGCATGATTGAGCGTTTATTTTTTTGACTAGTTGCTAAAATTGTTTTGCTTTGCCCCTGGCTCTTTCCCCTCCGTCTCCTATTACATCTCCTGGACTTTCTGGGGAACATAACAAAAACCACCACAGAAATAGGGATTTTCTTCGATTAAAGATATTTGAGCAGTGTCGTGGTCTAAATAAATAAAAGAAGCCCGTCTGATAAAGAAGACAGCTGTTTGGAGCAATGGGGCCAAGATACCCAACTTTTCCACTCAGCCCAGCTCAGCTTGTCTGGCAGCCCAGAACATAAACTGTTGTGCGTCACAGTCGTGTGCCTCAGCAGCCTTTTTTGGCTTTCAGCGTGTGTTGAACTGAGTCAAAACAATTACCTCGGGCTGAAACCCAAAGGATGTCACGTAGCCCTTTATTGTGTATAATAGTGATGACTAAATGGTAATTTGGCCAAACATTTGAAGGAAAATAATAGAAATTGTTCGGACTTTCTTAGTGAGCTGGCTTACACAATCACACTCAGCCCTTCAGCTTCAAGAGTTGTTCCTGTGAGTGCAGCTTACTGTGTAGGTGCAAAAATGACACTGTTCATGTCAGGTCATCTCGACCACATCTGTGAAAGCCTGACGTTTATTCAGCTGACGCTTTTGAAAATCACCCCTGTTTTCCATCTTCAGAATTATGTTTTTGAACCAAGTGTTTACATATTAAGGATGTTTCCTATAAAGCTTTTAGGATGTTTATATCTGCATCACTGTGGACATGGCCTCAGAGCTCAGCTGGTACCTTTTGCTTTGGTCCTCACCTGTGCCTCTTGTCTTTCATCAGTAATATATTTTCACTGAAGCAGAAAACCTGACAGGCTCTATCAGAGGTGGTGCTGGTGATGTAGAACCATCTAGACTCCTTTCTCCTCCTCAGTAAGACCTTGTTCCTCCACTGTCCAAAGCACAGCTGTGTTCACATCTTAAAACACCACCTGGTGTCCTTGTGACCAAATAAACAGAGTAATGATGCAACTGGACAAGCAATGTATCAGTACTTTTTCATTTGGCCTGAGGCATGTGGTTTAAGGTTTCATCACACATGATGTTTACATAGTTAACATTTTTTTATTTTGGAGCATTTCAGCCTTGTGGAAAATATCTAAAATTAATTTCCTCCTACCCCTGTGACTGACTAATGTCTTCAGGGTGAACTCTTCCTCTCCTCTCTGGATGGGCTTCAGCATCCCTGTGACCCTGAAATGAATAAGTAATTCACCCTTAAGAACCCATGGTAACACATGTGCAACAAACACTTTAAATGTTCTAAAATCTTTCTCATAAAGCTTTATGTTTGACCTTAACTTATGAAATGCCTAAACAAAAAATGGGTCCAGGATCTCATGAGTTAAGAAAATGAATGGATGGCTATTGAGACCTATATAATTTTACAATAGATGGTAGTCTAAATAAAAGATGGGTGTAGCCACCGTGGTGTCACCCATTTGTTTCTGAAGGTCTGTTTTGAAGCTTTCACTTTTGCATTTTAGCCACTGTTATGATGGTTTTGTATAGCCAGAAGTGACCATATTTGGAGTACAGGGTGAAGTGTTAAATTATCACTTAACTAACAAGCTAGTGTGGCAACATTAACATCAAGATATGTCCTAATAAGTGCCATTTTTATGTTACATACAAATACAACCCCTGTTCCAAAAATCTTGGGACTCCGTGAAAAATATAAATAAAAACACAATGCATTGATTTGCACATCTCTTAAACCAATACTGTATATCACAAAAGAATGTTGAAAACAGACATTTTACTATTTCATGAAAAATACTAGCTCATCTTGAAACTGATGGCAGCGGCATGTCTCAAAAAAGTTGGGACACGGCCATGTTTACCCCTGTGCAGCATCCCCTCTTCTTTTAACAACAGTCTGTAAACATCTGGGGAACTGAGGAGACCAGCTGCTGGACCTCTGGGAGAGGAATGTTGTCTCATTCTTGTCTGATATAGGATTGCAGTTGCTCAATAATTCTGGTCTTCTTCATATATTTTGCATTTCATGATGTGCAAAATGTTTTTAATTGGTGAAAGGTCTGAACTGCAGCCTGGTCAGTCCAGCACTACAAAGCCATGCTGTTTTTACAATAGCTGCAGTATGTGGTTTAGCATTGTCTTGCTGAAATTTGCAAGGCCTTTCCTTAAAAAGACATCATCTGGAGGGGAGCATATGGTGCTCTAAAACATGTACATAACTTTCAAAATTCATTGTGCCTTTAGGCACTAATGTGCCCCCCTATCATCAGAGGTGCAGGCTTTTGTGATTAGAATAGTGGCAAACAGCTGATTGCTACAGCTACTTTTGTTTACATCCACATCAGTCAAAGCGGCCACACCTCTGTTAATGCAAACTTTACCCAAATATAATCAAATGGGTGGGTTTTAAAGCACTCACTGCCACATAGTCGTCTCAAACATTTCCACATTGAATAGCTGTCGGCTGGTGTCAGTACCTTGACGAAACAAAATTATAAAAATAAAAAAATTCTCATCAGAAAGAATGAAGAAAAAAAATCACCTCAGGTGGTGTCTTGAACAGTTACCCTTAGGCATTTGTAGCATCCCTGGCATTATAATCCTGACATCGTCATCGTTCATTTATGTATCCAGGAAGTGAACTCTTCAGATTAAGAATGTCTTTTGCAAGAGTGTCCTGGGCTGACAGGCAGCATTACTCTCATATATTTTTCATTAGCAGGAGAAACCCTGTGCAAACACAGGGAGAACATGCAAACTCCACACAGATGGACCTTACCTGGGTTTGAACCCAGGGCCCTCTTGCTGTGAGGCAAAAGTGCTAACCGCTGATCCACTGTCCTGCCTTCATTGCGCTAATGTGATCTATATTTCTCACTTTGTAAGAAACAGTCTGACCGGCCATCTAGCCGTACCACAACCAGTTATAACCAGGGAGATGATGTTGAGGTTTCCGTTTGTCTCTTTGTCAGCAAGACTAAACAAAAAGTTACAGATGAACTGGAGTGAAAATCTGAAGCTATTACCTTTTGGAGTCAATTTAGATTTGGATCTGGTTCCAGGATTTTTAAGGATTCTTCTGCTCTTTTTCACTCCGTTGTACACTGGAAACACAAAACAGCTATTAGTCTGTGACCTGTATTGTATTGAAATATTGACACCCTTACAAAAGAGGTCATAATATTGGTTCCTTTTCAAATCACATCATATCGGCCCATGCAGCCCCTTCATTGGATGTCAAGCTAATCATTGTTTAGTCACTGACCAATAGGAATGCAGCCAGCAGTCACCCTTGCCTTAATTAAGAGTTTTCAGTTTGTCTGTAGCTGCTGCACCATTACATGGACTACTCAATACATAGTTACCTGTTGAGCTCAGATATTTGAACTTTTATACATGATTGGACCGATGTTAGCTGTTGTGCATTCATAGAACCAGTAAGTTTGATTTTTCATGAGTTGTGTCTTATTTTTTCTTGTCTTGGTAGTTAAGCCATGACAAGCATGCCATGCTTGTTACATAAATGTGTATATCTAAGTTCATATGGAAGCCAATATATAGCTGAAAAGAGAGGTTTAAGTATTTTTCTACCTTACCTATTTCAGAACTACTGACCCACCAATGTGCATGTGTGGCAGTGATAAATAAAGTTCTCAAAACTACAGTGTCATTGTCTCCTCTCTCTAACTGGACAGTATTACAGTGGGAAAGCATTCAAACCACGTTTCAGAGACAGCGGGGAACAGTTTTTCCACTGTAATAGTTCAGTTTGTCTGTTTGTTAGCGGGATTACGCAAAAAAAGATACAGACGTGTTGGCTTGAAAAATTTCACCAGGGTCAGACTCAGCCCAACTTGAAAGTAATTAGCTTTGGAGACCGATTAGAGCTGGATCCAGGATTTTTGTGAAGGATTCTCCAGCACTGTGCCGCCTTGGTAGCAGTAAAGCTGGCCTTTTATTTGTACTGGCTCACTTTTAGAGCCAGGCTTAAGCTGCTGTTATGGTTGACAGATTGGTTATTGCTTGTTCAAACTGCACCAGTGTGTCAGTGCCATAGCTATTTATACTCATGCTTGAAGCAAGCCTGACTGGCTGACGTCACCGTAGTGCTAAAATAAA
Source organism: Etroplus canarensis (assembly GCA_015106775.1). Lineage (NCBI taxonomy): Eukaryota > Metazoa > Chordata > Actinopteri > Cichliformes > Cichlidae > Etroplus > Etroplus canarensis. The sequence continues at coordinate 9,150 of VUQH01071207.1, read as the reverse complement.
AATTAAAGAAAACAAAACAGGAAACAAACAAAAATGCAGATTATTTTCCACTTTTTTAAAATAAAAAATCTAAATCGAGTGTTGCAACAGCTTCCCTCTGCGCCAGCTAGGAATCCCTATGCTCCTGCATTGTTGCGTCATGAAAACGGCTGACATTGACCTGCTTGGGGCCCTGTGCCAGCCATATTTTGTGAGCCAGAATTGAAAAACCCACAGCTGAAACGACACCAAAGCGCTCAGTGCATCAGAAGTGATGACATCACTTTTGGCACATGCTGTGCCTGCTGTGCACAACCAGGATGGTACCAAAGCATAAACTGCCAGTTAAGTGGCCGTTCCAGCAAATGCAGTTTTTAGCACATTTTTTGTAGACTTCGCCTTTCAGTTCTGAAGGTTTCCGCTACACTTTTATTTCGTGTTTGTCTTCTAGGCTGAATTTCCATTCCATTTCCATTTACGTCAGCAGCTAAGAATTTCCAGTCTCATATTTCACTCTAGTATCAGATGATAAAACACAGAAACCACAACATTACAAACAAGTTCATCAGAATTAACAGAAAACTCTTTTTACTTTTTTAGCCTTTTGTGTGTGTGTTTCATAAACACTCTCAGCAATAAATGACTGAATGAGTAGGACACGAGCAGAGAAAGATGGTGAAGAGGAACAATTACCTGTACTGGTGAACAGCAGTCAGCAAATATCCCCATGGCAACCTTTTCCCCAATTCTCAGAATCATGGTGATGATGGTGAAAGCAGGATGAGGCTGACCTCTTATGTAATCTGTATAATGTGTATTTTAAGACTGTGCACAGAAAATACAGTACTGTGCAAAAGTTCCAAGCCACCCCTTATTTCTTTATATTTTGCTTCCAGTGAACCAGACTTTCTTGTACTTTTTCTTGAGCAGTAGAGCTCCAGGCTTTCAGAGGAATTTTTTTTTTGTTAAGCCACTTAACACTAACCTATGAATCATTCAAGCATAAAAAATGCACCTAACAGAAGGGATGAACTGCTGTTGTAGCTACACAAGTAACTAATTTTAAACTGTATCTTCAGGCACTTTGTTGATAGCAGCCTGTTGGAAAAAAACACATCATTTGTTCCCATTTCTTTAGCTGGGTCTATGCAAAATGCCAAAGATAGCACAGTTTGACAGGCAAAATAGTAATTTTGCACCAACTTGGTGATTCCCAAAGAGCTATTTGCTGAAAACTTGGCGTATCTCAGCATGCTGGTCAAAAAATATGAGGAAACTGGACAAGTGGAGGTCAAACAAAGAAACAGCAGTGCTACTGTAGGTTTCAACATATTCAGGAATTTCTGGTTACTGTTGACATTATTGTGTTATATTAGATCCACCATCACATTACCTGTTGTGGAAGTCATGCACCTCCTAGTGGAAGACTAATTAATACCTCTCACTGGCAACAAGGTCCTTCAGTTGTAGTGTGACCGCTGTGCCAACCAGGCCGTGCTGTGTTGTGCATTTTTGACCTACAGTGAGTAGTTTCCTGTTTATGCAATTTGGCTTCTCTCTTACATTTTCCCCCCAAGGAGTCACCACATCAGTAATTTGGTAGAGGATTTTCGCTGGATGCCAGTCCTGACACAACCCTCCATGGTTAGAGCGACCTTTCACTTGTAAGCAACTTTCCCTCTAAGCTGTGTGCTTGCATGCGCACTGCGTAGATTTATTGCATGCATGTGCGCTGCATAGATTTGCTGTGCGTGGAGGACGCGGGAGCAGTGCGTGCTTGTGCACGCAGCTTAGAGGGAACGTTGCTTGCAAGGCATGATTAGTTTCCTATTTATATTGTTCTTTAAACATTCCTTGATATACCTTGTGTATAAGATATGATATTATATATATATTATATATATATATATAAGTCTGCGAAGAAGTCTAGTCTTCCGTTCTAACCAACCTTCAAAAGCAAGTGTCAAGTAACAACTAGCATCTAAGTTTTGTGGTTCCTCACAAGCAGGCCTAAAATACTATCAACACAGCAGAACAGTGTCTGAAAATCATGCTCTTATGAAACAGGGAAAAAAGTCAAGTAAAGCCCTGGATCTGAGACTTGCATCTGGGCCTTCAGTTAATCCAGCTACTGTTCAATGAAGCCTTCTAAGTGGAAGGGTGGCTGTTAAGAAGCCATTCTTAAGGAAAATGTGAGAAAAGACTGAGGTATGCCAGATTACACAAAAAAACTGGACTGAAAATCAGTGGCAACAGGTCTTATGGAGGCATGGATCCAAATTTGAAATTTTTGGTTCAAATCAGCATCAATACATACAGTATGGAGGAAGTCAGGAGAGAGGCACAACAGTGAGTGTTAACAGGACTTGCAGTACTTTAGTAAATGACAGTGCAGGCTCTGTGGTGGTTTAGGGCTAGATTTCAGCCAGTGGTGTTGGGAATTTTGTCAAAATGAATGGAATTGTGAGAAAAGTATCGTCAGATTTTGCTCCATCATGCAAGACCATGTGGAGGCATCTGATTGACAACAGCTTAATTTTTCAGTATGACACTGATCTAAAACACATCGTCAGCACAGTAAAAGCCTACCTATACAGGAAAACACAAAATGGAACACTAACATTTATGGATTTGCCTTCTCAGAGCCTCAAACTCAACACTGAAATACTGTGGGATCATCTTGACAGAGACGAAAAAACATCAGCCAACATCCAAAGAAAAGCTTTGTCCTTCAGGAAGTCTGGAGAACTATACCCAAAAACAACTTTGAGAAATTCCAAAGAAATCTTGCCTATGAGAGCTCAGGCTGTGTTGAAGAATAAAGGCAGTCATTAGAACCAAACTCATTAGAATTGTGCAAACCTAGTTTCACTAAATCATTGAACCTGTTTCCCATTTTCAGAGCAACGTATAAAGAACTGAAGGGTGGCTCAAGACTTGTGCACAGGACTGTATATCTTATATTGTTTATTTCAGGCAAAGTTTAATATTTTATACCTTTCTTTGCTTCCCACAGCCTGCACTTCATGTCTCACTGAATCACGCATACTTTTGCGCAGTTTTTTCCAGCTGAATGAAGAAGTTGATGAGAAGACTGCAGACAGCAGAAACAAAAATACCACCATTACTCTTAAAAGTGCATATTTAAATGATCATCTGCAAAAGATCGAAAGGTTGACACCACTGGTTAAAATTTAGAGAAAGGCGAAGAGCCAAGACCTATTCTAAGATTTTCTCAGCCTGTCAGATATGTTTAGATGGTAGAGCATCATCTCTCTGGGAGGCCGGTGATCACCTGGGGCGCCTCCTGGTTCCTGGGACTCACGCAGGGTTTGGGTGAGACAACAAATCAAGGAGTGATGACAGCGAAGCACTCCAGAAGTCTATAGGAGACTGCAGAGGTTTCCCTGCAAGACAACTGTTCTGTTTCTAGTAATTAATTCACAAATGGAAAGTATGAGTGCAATCAATAAACAATAGAATGAGCAGACTGAGGTGCTGCTGACCTTTACAATCACGGGTCAGTCTGACAGTCAATACAAAGCTCTACTGTATAACCAAACAGAACTTCATTTAAAATATCTTAGAGGTTACACATATTTAGTGCATGTAATCATTATGTAGGTTTAAAGCATTTATAATTTTTACATCCTGGATTTGAAAAAGTTCAATGAAGAGCTTAAACAAAACAGCATACAGCATGGAAGAACAGGGCAATTTTAGCAACCTTGAAGCCGCTTATAAATTAGAAATGAAGTCAATAGTTTACTCTGTATTTCACGATTGCCAGGTTATTTCAGAAAATTAATACAACTTAACAAAAACAGAATCGACATGAAGTGACTGGCTGAAATTGATATTGAAAATGAATGATTACATGACAAAATTTGACTTGTTAACTTCACTTCCACATTGCCCTCGACCAGGTTTTTCACAGTGAATCATACAACCATCATTAACAAATCCAAATATGTGCACTCTTGATAATACTCAAGTGTACTGAGCTGCTGTTGTAGGAAGGCCAAAACACATAATCCTTTAACCCCCAGTATGATTATAAAGCAGCCTGTCAAAAAATGTTTGGACTCCACTTTGCCATCTAAATATAAACAGTAGTAAGTAGTTTTTAATGATTACTTTCCTTTAAATGCATACCACACAACCGCAACATTCCTTATCCAAATCTATTAAAAATGTTTTCTCATTAGGTTGTGCCTCATTAGGGTCTCGGATGTCATTTGTTGATGGGAAATAAGAGTGATATCTGGTGGTGGTGGGGTGTTGATTTTTTTAAGCTTTAGACAGTCTTGCAAAGGAATGGTTTATTTGAAGAGCTCCAGTCAGGATTTAGAGTTCATCATAGCACAGAAACATCACTAATAAAGGTTACTAATGATCTTCTTATGGCTACTGACAGTGGACTCGTCTCTGTGATTGCTCTCCTAGACCTCAGTACAGCATCAGATACAGTCGACCACAACATCTTACTACAGAGGCTAGAATACAGGTTGGTATTAAAGAGAATGCATTACGCTGGTTTGAATGTTATTTATCTGACAGATTACAATTTGTGTATGTAAACGAGGAGTCTTCCTCACACACAAAAGTTAGTCATGGAGTCCCACAGGGTTCTGTGCTGGGACCAGTACTCTTTAGGTTATACATGCTTCCTTTAGGCAATATTATTAGAAAACACTGCATACATTTTCAATGCTATGCAGATGATACCGAGCTATATTTATCCATGAAGCCAGATGACTCAAATCAATTAGTTAAACTACAGGCATGTCTTGAAGACATAAAGACCTGGATGGCCAGTAATCTCTTACTTTTAAATTCAGACAAAACTGAGGTTATTGTATTTGGCCCTAAAAACCTAAGAAACAGTCTTTCTAATCAGCTACTTACCCTGGATGGCATTACTTTGACCTCCAGTGACACTGTGAGGAATCTATCCTTTGATCAGGATATGTCCT
>VUQH01071197.1:0-13162 GCA_015106775.1 Etroplus canarensis | reverse complement strand
TGCAAACAAGAAGGGGCTCAGAGCTGATCCCTGATGTAATCCCACCCCCACCTTGAACCCATCTGTCACTCTTATTGCACACCTCACCACTGTCTCACTGTCCTCATACATGTCCTGCACCACCTTCACATACTTCTCTGCCACTCCTGACTTCCTCATACAATTCCACAGTTCCTCTCTTGGCACCCTATCATATGCTTTCTCAAGATCCACAAAGACACAGTGCAACTCCTTGTGACCTTCTCTATACTTCTCCATCAACACTCTCAAAGCAAACATTGCATCTGTTGTACTTTTTCTTTGCATGAAGCCATACTGCTGCTCGCTGATGGTCACCTCTCTTCTTAGTTTGGCTTCAACATCCCTCTCCCATATCTTCACGGTATGGCTCATCAACTTGATCCCTCTGTAGTTACTGCAGCTCTGCACATCACCCTGTACGTACTTATAAAGATGTTAAAATCCTGTATCTTCAAATGATCAGTCTTTTGAATCTGATTCTACGTGAATGTTGGCATTGCTCTTAAAGGCACGACTGCAGCAACATTTTATAGCCTTCAAATACATTTTAAACAGAGCTGTGCTTTCGGTGTGTGTGTTTTCATGTAGCAATAAAACTTTTCATTGTTTGCACTCAGAAGCCACATTCAAATGTGTGATCATGCTGCAGTTTGTTCTTCATTTTTAAATACACAGTCTATCTTTACAAGTAGCATGTAAGTGACATTAGTGAATTACGTGTGGTTACATCGGTTTCATATCGATGTAGCTACTGAGAGTAACACGTTAGTCCTGATCTGTATGTATGGTCTCATAGCTGCTAAACTTTAGCAGTCAGAGGCCATAAAAGAGACGTGCATCTTGTCTACATTTACAGAAAAATACATTTAACTGCAACAGCAGCTTCATTTTCATTACATGAACATCAGGCTGTTTGCTCAAGAGCCACTTCCTGATTACAAGAATCTATAGTGTCAGAAGTGGAAATAGCCAAATAGCATGTGTTTCATTTGTCTAGGAGGAAATCCATATTTAGATCTTCAAACTAAAACTGTGATGTCTTCCTCGGAAACATGACCATTTCTTATGGGTGTGTGAGCTTATTTTAATTTCCACAGAAGATCTATGACTGAGAAAGAATCAACTTTCACTTTAACTTTTTTAAAAGTTAATGAAAACATTATCAAAAGTATGATGTGATCTCTAAGCTCTGGTCTCTGTTTTGTATACTATATCTAACATAGTGATTCATATCATCCTGTCACACCATACAGACTCTACTATATAACCATGGTTTGATTGAGTAAAAGCCTTTATCAGCTTAGTCCCAACTGTCTAAACTCAAAAAAAGGCTCTGCTTAGTTTCCTGTATTATTTTGTATAAGAATATGAAATAGCTGAGTGTGTTTCATCCAGATTCATATCAGCTCACCCCTCAGTGTGTGAATCTCACTCCCTGGAGAGTTTTTCTACTCCTCTCCTTCCTCTTTTATCCCCTATTTTCTTGTGTATGTAAACAGAAGTAAAGCATTTTTGGGCTCCAAGGCAAAGCGTGATGATCAAACACCATGCACGATCAATGACTTTGAAGAGATCTAACACCACTTATGAATGTATTTCACACAGAATGAAAAGCAGAAATGAAGAAATTCATTTCTAGAGCCACTGGCCACATGTTTTCTCACTTTATAAGAGAAAAAGAAAAAAAACAAATTGGAACAAAGGAAAGATTGCCTCTGTTTTCTTGCACATTGTAATGTTAGCTCTGACTGCACAGACGAGTGGTTGTGGGCCTGTAAGCTGAAGTGCAGGGAGGAGTCAGTGAAAAAGACAGGGCGCTCTAAGAAGTTTCACTACTGTATGTTTAGTGTCAAATGTAAAATTTCTCATGAAGAGTATAACTTAAATGCAAAAAATACTCAGGCTGAAGACTTTAACCTGGAGGTCTTAATATGTTAATATCACTCTCATCTCCTATTTTTCTGTCTGATGTTACCCAGTGAATTTGAACAAATGTTTTAAGACAGTTTTAATATGTCAAACACAACCCTTAAAGTGAAATCTTCATGCTACAGATAAATATCGCCCTCCATTTTCTTAAGTCAGAGCAGTTTCACACTTGAGCAAATGCAAGTGAGGATGAGACGAGCAAAGGCTTCCTGTTCTTAGTGGCGTAGTTGAAATGAAGCTTCCTGTCAGCAAACGTTAAGGTAAAGGCAGTCTCTTTTGGTGTGACATCACTCCCACTTGCTTGACTTGAAACCAGAGGCGAGGTTTAGGGTTTGGGGAACAAGTCCAGGAAGCTGTGTCAAGTGATAAGACAGAAAACGTATGTAGCTTAAAAAAGGCAGCTTTTTCTATGTAGAGCGAGAATCAAGTTAAGAATTGGAAATACAGCTTCGCTTTGGCATTTGACAACTTGCCTGTTGGTTCTCCCTGTGCGGTGTGTGACTGTACACACCCTAACCCCTCCATATGGCAGGTCTCTGTGGTCTTAAGATCCTGCTGTTCTGGGCCGGGATCATCGGTTTGGCCAGCTGTAAGTAACCATTTGCAATGTTAATGGTGTAGCTGCCTTTATCTAAAGATTTTGGAAAGAAACTGGCGTTTTACAAAGGTCTCTCTGTATGTCTGTAAACTGAGTAGAAGGAGGAAATAAGTCTCTACATGTAAGGTGCAAAATTTGTAAGTGATGAAGTCTAACCCCTAACTTAACTGTTTTTGATGTTGAGTTTGTGATTATATTTATGAGAATAATTTTCCATGTGTGAGACGGAGACATCTATCAGCAGAAAATCTTGACTTTTTTATTTTTTGAAAACGGAATAGAATCACTACACAAAATGTAATCATTTAAAGTAAAAACTGAGGGCCGATATGGCAAGCTACAGTATATCGTGCCTTTGAGTTGCATCCGCATTTGCGCTACTTCACGTTTTTAAAACTTTCCAACCCCAAGAACAGCAGACAGGACAGCACACACTTCTGATGTTAGAAGCTTAAAAAAAATGACAGGTTTGTGAGCCCCTTTGGCAAGAGAATAAGCGCTTATATTCAATCAAAGAGGGTTGTTAATAAGAAGAAAACACTCTTTAAAACATGTTCTGTCATTTGGTACAACGCTACGGGAATTTTTTTCAATCTTGTTTCTGTTCTGCTTTGACACTATGCATGTGTGAATGTGTGATTGTGTACTGTATATGCATAAGCGTGGGTGAGTAGATGGGTGAGGGGCTGTGTCTGTCAAAGATGAGAGAATTTTTTTGGGGTGTATCCTGGTTAGCTTTTCACTTTAACCTTTGTGACAGTGGCTGTTGTGCAGAATAGACATCTGAGTGTGTATGGTTGTGTACAGGTGTGCCTGGTAAGTCAGACTCACCTCTGAGGGTTCTGCTTTTGTTCAGCACATCAAACATTTTTGCTATTTTCAGCAAGTTTATACACATGACCTGAAATAAAATCCTTAATTTCATTCATATAATTTTATCATCTTTATCTTCAGTTTTGGGCAATATTCATCATTTGTTTGTGGGCTCCCTGCAATAAGACATTTTTTCAGGTCAGCCATTATTTTACATGACTAAAACACTAAAAAGTGTCCCAAAATAAACTTTAAAATGTAGTATTATTTATAATAAATCATAATTTATTTATTTATTACTGTAGTTTATATCTGTTGTCCATTACGTCTCATGTGGAAATACTGTTCCACTGCATTAATCTGAACAGTGTCTGAGGACTACCATGACCGGTAATGTAAACAGCCTGAGTTTACAGTTTTGTGAGCTGCATTGGTGGGAGAAAATGTAAAAATAGAGTTAAGCATCATGTCAGGTAAGGTTCCTGGAAATTATGTATCTCTGCCTGAAGTTGGCATGCTCTCCAACAGCAGCCAACAGACCACCTATAGACACCTCAAACAAGACTTCACTCACATTCATTTCATTCAACACTCAAAACCCAACCACACCTTCAGTCACTCAGTCCCACACCTCAGTGACAACCTCTACTGAACGTTGGAAGCTTCTTTCGTATTATATGGGGATGTGAGAAAACAATGAACTTCATATAAGCATAGACAAAGAATACCAGCACTGATGTACAAGTAGGTAGTAGTACAAGTTGTAGCATGGTGCTTGTTTCTACCATTCAGTATTTTTCAGCTAGTGTACCAGGTGAGATATCATGGTTCCCTGCAATAAAACACATTTTTTTCTTATAAATATATACACATGGATTTTGATTGATCGATCATTATTTTTTACAAAAAACACTGAAAGAACTAAAATAAACTTTAAAATGTTGTAGTTGAATATATCTATTATGTACCTAAGTAAACATTTTATTGTAGTTTACGTCTGTCTTCTATTACATGTCATGGAGAAACTGAACACTATCTGAGCATTAACATACCTTGTAAATGTATACAGCCTGAGTTTACAGTTCATGAGGTGCAGTAGTGGGAAAAAATGTGAAAATATAGTTAAGCGTGATGTCAGGTAAGACCATTGGCAGTTAGGTATTTCTATCTCAGCTGACTTTCATCATGCTCTCCAACAGCAAACACCACTTCTCCTGCAAACACCTCAGATGAGGCCTCAACCACAAGCACTCTATCCAGCAATCAAAAGCCGATCATATCTACAAACTTACCCATCGAGCAAAACACCAAGGTGGCAAGCACAGGTTGGAATCTTCTCTTTTACTATATGAGAATGTGAGAAAATTCTGAAATTCATATAGGCATATAGACAAAGAATACCAGCACAGCTGTACAAGTGGGAATCAGTACAAGTTATAGTGTGGTGCTTGTTTCTGATATACAGTATTTTTCAGCTAATGTACCAGGTAAGTCATCATGGTTCCCTGCAATAACAGACATTGATCAACCATTATTTTACACAAATAAAACACTGAAAGGTGTCCCAATGTGAACTTGTAAATGTACTAGTTAAACTTACCCATTATGTAGCCATTTTTAACAGCTATTGCAATTTATATTTTTTGTCCATTAAATCTCATGATGAAATATGTTTGTTCTAACTCCACGACATTGATTTGAGTGCTGCAATGACAGGCTGAAATTCTGAAAACCTCCACAACCAAATATTTCTGATATTTCTGTACAAATATTGTTGCACAATGAATTTAAAGTTAAACTGAGTTTTACATGAAAATGCATCAGCACTAACTATTCAGTGTTTAACAATATAATTTCACACTTGAACTGTGATAAAATATTTACTTTAACTAAATACCTATGTACTTTTACTTACTAAAATGTTCTTTTTCAGTATTGCTACTCTTACCAAACTAAATAATCTAAATGCTCTGCCACTTCATATAAAATGCAGTATAATAACATGTGATTTATCTTATATTGACATTTATGCCTAGCAAGATATACCTATGTAATATTTGTGTCTTAATGAGATGGACAAAATATTAGGCGTGTAATTCTTTCCTCTGTTACCTGAGGACTAAGCACAGAGCAGAATTATTAACAACAATTATTACCAATTAACAGAAACTGAAAGTTGAGATTTGTTATATTGGACTACATTAGATTTCATCAGATGAAAATCTCTTTTTAAGATACATCTGGGAAAAGGACGGGAATAAAATAAAAACACACACACACACACACACACACACACACACACACACACACACACACACACACACAACTTCCCAATATCAGTGTTTTATTTAAAAATCTGCTGAACTTGTTAAATTTTCCTGTATTGTCTTACTTCTTGTCAAAGAATGAGAACACATTTAATGTGAGCTCAATTGTAAAGGCCAAAGATCATACATCTTTTACTTACTGGGCGAGAGAAGATGAGCCTGGTTTAATAAGCTGCTCGCTTTAGCAGCAGCAGCAGCAGCACAGAGTTGTGTGATTGAAAAGTTTGACCACTTCCGTGTTCCATTCTGAGTTGCCTTCATTTCCTGGCAGAGCAGAGCAGCGCGGGCCGAGCAGACTGAGACACCGCACAACTAAATGACTTGAGAATTCACAAAAAAAAGGGGAAGCACAGTGTGTAAAATGAAGAAGTGAGGTCAGAAATGTTAAGCATGATTAAAAAACGTTTCTGGGAGGAGGAGGAGGAGGAGGGTGCTTGTCACAAAGCAGTGGACTCGGCTCTGTGGTAAATGCAAAATATAAGAAGAAGAAAGAGACTGATTTAAAAATTAAAAAAACACTGATAAAGAGAAAATATATATAGCCAGAGCCAGTTGTTGCATGTTTCTTTAAAGAAGTCATTAATTGATACCTGTCTGGCATTTGAGCTATGATTGTCACTGAACTATAATGGTTATCATGGCTGACTGTTGAGTTTTTTTTCTGCTGTTGCCCCTTCCTCTACCACGGTCTTCCTCAATTTTGACTGCCTTCTCTGTCTCATTTGAACAAAACTCTTCTAACCTGAGTCAGGCTGATGTAACTCTGTGGATTGGCTTCATGCCTTCATGTCACACTTCGCTGTGAAAACAGTGAAAAAGAAGTACCCACAGGACACTAACTTAACCTGACCTACTAACTTAAAAATGCTTTTAACCAATTTGGCCATTTTAAAAATACCTTAAAATGTACAGTTCAAGTTTTCTGTTTTTCTGTTTTCTGAAATGTGTAGTTATGATAAAACTAACTCCAAATACAGTATTATTAATCTGTTCAGGAGGCGGGAAGGCACCTCTCAGACCTTTCAGTGAAGCAGCTTGAATCAGTCAACTCAAAACTAATAACTGATGCCATGAGTTTGTATGAGGTGGAGAAATGTCACTGCAAAGAGCTTGCATCTCTGTGCGATTCAGTGAAACAACAATGTGCTAAACCACATCCTGAGACTCATTGTTTGACTGTCCCCAAACACCCAATGATTCAGTTCTCACTGTTATTTTTATTAGCAACCAATGGACAAAAACAATAAAGAGATTTGGAGTACAATAACTCTTATAATTAGAAATGGGTTGTCAAACATCTACATTAATTTTTGCCTTTTTTATTCTGTATTAAAATGCAGACTTCAAAAGAGCGAAAAATATTACTAAAACAAACAAGCCAAAAAACTGATAAATTTATTTTAAGCAATATTTGTTGTAACTGTTCCGTACTTGTGTTTGTGCCAGTGATACAGCCAAACTGAAAGCACTGTTGTAAGTACGGGGTGGTTCTAAGTTTTAGTGCTTGTCAGGAAACTGTGGTCTGTTTTCTGAAATAGCAAATGTGGCTCCTTGTCACATCATCATAGCAACCAGGTTATATAGCACTACCTCATCCAGACAATATCAGATAAAAAAAGGTCATTGTTTTTGCTTTTCACATGATTATGCTTTGATCCTGCTGTAAGGATCTCATGGAGATGGATATATTTGTTTCTTTTTCTGCATATACAATAAATACTTTAATCACCAAAAAACTGATTAGTATGTTTTTTCTATGGGTCAAGTTAACTCGAGTAAGTGTCAGTATATTTTTAACTTAACCAATATGCATCATTAAATTTTTTATATAACGATCAAAATATTTAATTCTAATTATGCCACTTGCTCAGATTCATGTTGTGCCGTGTCTTTGCCTCGGCCTCACACTCTTTATACTATGTCATCTCTTCATAGCACAAAAGCTTGCTCCTTAGCTGTAACTTTTATGACATAAGCACAGTCCAAAAATGGAAACTTATTCTGAAATGTTGGGAATATGTCTTCTTACTTACATTGACTGACAATGTCTTTGATTTAAGTGATCTGTGTCAACCAAAGTTTTAATTGCAAACACCGAAATCAGAAAAAATTGTCATGTTTTTGCAAAACGTGTCAGTTTTATTTTAATTTGCGTTCATTTCAGTAAAATGTTGCGGTACCTTATTTTTGGTTACAACCCCAATTCCAAAAAAAGTTGAGCGGCTGTGTAAAATATAAATATAAACACCAAGCAAAGATTAGCAGATCTCATAGACAAGAATTTTATTCAAAAAACACAGAAAAACATTGAATGTTGAAAGTGAGACATTTTATTATTTCATGAAAAATACAAGCTCATCTTGAATTTGGTGGCAGCAACACATCTAAAAAGTTTGTTTGTCACTGTGTACACCCTTGCATCTGGGAACTGAGAAGATTAGTTGCTGGACCTTTGGGAGAGGAATGTTGTCCCATTCTTGTCTGATGTAGGATTCCAGTAGTTAAATGGTAAATGGTGTCTACTTATATAGCGCTTTTATCACCTTATTTCTAAGGCCCAAAGCACTTTACAGTTACACTCACTCAACCATTCACACACACATTCATACACCAATGGCGGCAGAGCTGCCATGCAAGGCGCTAACCAGGCCATCAGGAGCAACGTGTTCTGGGTCTTGGTTGCATTTCATGTTTCGTGAAGCACCAAATGTTTTCACTAGGTGAAAAGTCTGGACTGCAGGCAGCCAGTCCAGCATCAGGACCAAAAAAGAGTTTCAAATTTTGATTCATCTGACCATAGAACAGTCACTTTACCTCAGTCAATTTTAAATGAGCTTTGGCCCAGAGGAGACAGTGGCATTTCTGGATCATGTTCACATGTGTCTTCTTCTTTCCATCGTAGACCTTTAACCTGCATTTGTGGATGGCACAGCCAACTGTGTTCATAGTCAGTGATTTCTGGAAGTCTTCCTAAGCCCATGCGGTGATTTCAATAACAAAATCATGCCTGTTTGCAATGCATGCTGCCTTAAGGCCTCACAATAAACAGCATCCAATATTGATTTTCAGTCAAGTCCCTTGTTCCTCCAACTGTTTCTTTTTAGTAACACATAATTTTCTTGCCTTTTGTTGCTAAATTCAGGATGAGCTAGTACTTTTCATGAAATGGTAAAATGTTTCATTTTCAGCATTTGATATTTTTTCTATGTTCTTTTGTGAATAAAATATTGGTTTATAAGATCTGTTTTGTTTTTATGTATATTTTATGCAGCATCCCAACCTTTTTGGAACTGGAGTTGTAATTATAGTTCAGCGCAGGAAGTGGTATTCACAGACTGAATACTGCTGAATATGAGTTCCTATGCTTGTAAGCTGAGTGAAAGCAAACTGTTGCTGCATAACTCTAACTGTATATCATGACTCTGGGGATGGACCTTAACAGTGTGGGTAGATTGTGTTTTTGCATATTATATTTTGTAATGATCCACACCTTGTTTATACAATGAAATGTATTCATTTTCCCCAGTCTTTGGCCTGAAGTGACTGTACACTGAGTTTGACTTCAGGCTGAACCCAGATTTCTTCTGTTTTATGTCATTTAGATGCATTTGACTTAAGTACAAGGAGTCTGGAGAAATTATAGCATAAGAGGCTGAATTAAAGTAGCAATTTTGTAGAATGTTGTTAAGACTTAGTTGACTTTGCAGAGTGTTAGTGTGGTGCAGATGTAACTTGTCCATTATTGGAACATGTAAGGCACTGATAATCTAACCTGTACAAAATAAATTTATAAAATGTACAAAATATATTTCTTGATGGTGGGTTCATTGTTGTCATCAATGATGGGGTAAAAACTGTTTGAATCTGATATTTTCTGTCAGACATGTCTGTGGAAGTATATTTCCATCTTGTCCATTGATCTGTATGATAAATTGTGAATGTTTATCCTCATATACCTTTGTTTCTTGTGTTTTTGTTTGTTTTAGTCAGTAATTGGGTTATGTATTGATTATATTCAGATTTTCAGTGAGATAAGCAAGGATAGGTATTGGGATAAATATTATACCTGTGATATCAAGTTAACCTTTTGGTAAACTTGAAGAAATGTGTGGTATAAGTAAATGAGGGAAAGGACAGATAAGTAGCACAGCATCTTTGTTACAAAAAGAAACAGGATTATTAGAGGAAAGTATATGAAGCACATTTTACAGTTGTTAGAACCAACATTTTGATGCCATGTTAATTTCTTTTTTTTTTGGAATGAAAATGTTTCAGCCACCTCAACTCCACGCATGACTAAAAATCTCTCAGTAACCAGCCAATCAGCCTCCTCCTCACCTCCACGCACCAGTACTGCTACATTAGCAGCTTCTGCCACAACCTCAGTCACCTCAACTACCCTCACACCTTCAGCCACGTTGACAAATCTCACCTCCTCCCAACCAAACTCTTCATTACAGACAACCAGTTCAACTATCATGTCTGGTAATGTATTCAGCCTCAGATTACGGTTTTATGATCTTAGTGGTACATTTAGCATGAGAAAACCCTGGAATGTTAGTTAAGCATGATGTCAGGTAAAACTGCTAGCAATCTGGTATTTCTGTCTCAGCTGACCTCCAGCATGCTTTCCAACAGCAAACACCAATTCTACTTCAAACACCTCTGAGATCTCACCCACATCCAGTCCATCCAGCAAGCAATCAGACTCTCAGACAAACAGCACTCAAAACACAACCTCAACTCCAGTCACACAGCCCAACACCACAGTGACAACTACCACCAAAGGTTGGAAGTTTCTCTTTTGCTACATCAGATTGTGACATTCATGAGTATAGACAAAGAGCACTAACATTGATAAAGTACCAGTAGAAGTACTCGGAAGGTGCTTTGAAGTATTATAGTAATCATGTTGCATAATCATATACTAATGATTTATTTTGTTCTTTTCTGATCTCATTAAATGTGTCCTCCAGCCAAAACCCCAGAGCCTACACAGTGTAAGTGTGTAGGCTCTGGGGTGAATCACTTGTATGAATCACTTGGATTTTCTCAAAGAGTAATGATGGTGTCCAGTGCTCCTCACTTATTTTACATAGAATTGAGTGAAAGTAATTTTTTGCAGTGAGTGTAAAGAATGTATTTTATCTTCTACGCTGGCCCATGTTGAACATCTATATGAAGAAACTAAATGTACCTTTCAGCCGCTCCCTTGTATTCTCCACCAAGGGCTCGCCACTATCTGAAACTAAAAATTTCATGAGTTGATTTATATTCATTAAGAGGTTTAATAATTTTGTTGATTTTACAGGTTCTTACAATGTTAGACCCATAAAGTTTGGCTTGCAGATTGAAATGATGAACTTCATCCCTGGCAACTACACCATAAGTATTTTTGAAGAAGGTCAGCCAAAGATTGAAAGGAAAATCAACGTTGTTTCCCCCAATCAAATCGAGAGAATCGAACACCTGAAGCCCTGTACTGAATACGTGCATAATGTTACATGTATTGATGGTGATAAAGAAATATCATGTAACTGCACTGAAAATAAAATTAGAACAGGACAAATGAGTGAGTACAAATAATTATTTTTGTTATGTTATGCATTTTACTTTCTTCTAATTTAATAAAGTAGACTTTGTCTAAAACAGACAGTTGCGCATTGTTTGTCTATTTTTAGGTAAAGATGACATTGAAGAAAAAAGCTGCACCCCTGGATCTGTTTGTTACCAAAGCAACTGGGACATCAGTTCTTCAATATCAATACCAAATGGGGCTCATGCTGTACAATGCAGCAATGATAATAAAACATTCTGTGTGAAACCTGCTCATGAGAACATTTGCTTAGATTTTACCATAACCTTCAATTTAAAAGGCTGTGAAAATGATTCCTTTAACCTCACCAAAAACATAATTGTTGGTATGTACAAAAGCATCTACATTCATTTTAAAATACATATGATTCTGACATAATTCAGTCTTGTTTTATGTTTGTTACATTTTACCATTTTCCACAGATTCAAGTAAAATACCTCAGATTCTTTCCACTGGGCTTCCTGCAAAAATAGGGCCAACACCACCAGAATTACAAAACTGTCCCAATCTCTCTGTTAATTACACCTGTTCAGGTAAGTGGATAGTTTGAGTACCAGCTACATTATAAGCAAATTTGGTTTGAATGGGCTTTTGGTGTAAGAGTGATTTGTGCTCTCTTTGAATCTGTCTCTTTTTTCCCTTTGAATGTGTCCAAATGTTAATGTGGACTCCAAAGATAACTGCTCACAGGCACTGAGGTACAAAAAATAATATCATCCTTGTGTCTTTTCAGAAAATGGTAATCCTAGTGTGGAGAAAAACCTGACTGAGCTGGAGCCCTTCACAGACTACAGCTGTACTGGTCGGATATTGAACAACAACACCAGAACAAATAAGACAACTCAAGCTATCCCTTTTCGGGTTAATTGCAGTATGTTGACATTTTACCTCAAGGGAACAAAAAGTTTATCCTCAGATAGTTTCGAGTGCAATGCAAACTAACTTGATTCATTGTTACTGATGTTTACTGTGTTCCAACAGATCTTACAATAAATTACACAGAGAAGAGTTCAACTAGTCGCTCCATTAAGATGACATGGGATGCGACCAGTAAGAATTGTCAAGATGTCCTTCCCAAACGTCTGTCTTATGACTGCAGTTGTCAGTTAAATGGTCAGACAGCTACAGGTAGGTGAAATGGTTTAGAGTAACTGTATTTGTGTTTTCTAATCACAACATTGTATTTTCATGGCTTTTGACTGTAAATTAAATATCTACAGTCCATAAGTACGTGTAAAGAAGAGGTCAAATACAAATTCACATTATGGCTTACACTGTCATCATAAAATTAAAAAAACACAAGTAAGAAATTATAACAAACATTGAAATGTCAGAGCCTGGTTACCTTTTTTCCTACTGAAGAAATGGTGAGAGATGGTGATCTGTTCGCAGTTAAAATCTGTTAGTTGGACATGAGTTGTTAATTTAAAACTGTTGTATACTACACAATTTATATTATAAGTGCTACTTTGCAGCAGCAGTAGAAACATAAGTGATTATGATGCATAAGTTTTTGTCAGTTTATAGGTAATTTGATGAACAGAACAACCAGCTGATGTATGTTTCCTAATCTTTAACTTGAGAGTCATTTGAAGTTTCTGAAGATGGTGATGCAGATTTCAAATCAGACACCACAAACGAAAATTATGTTATGGTTACAGGTGAGAATAGGGGAATGAGTGGAACATGTGAAGTTTCTGGATTAAAACCATTCAAACAATATACCTGTGAAGTCAAACCCAAATACAAGAACGAAATGCTCAACGGAAAACAAGTTACACTGCAAACTAAGACTGAACGTAAGTAACCTAACAAAATGTTTAAAGTTACAGTACTCAGCTACAAAATACGATATGACTATACAATATGACAACATGA
>VUQH01071192.1:0-15773 GCA_015106775.1 Etroplus canarensis | reverse complement strand
CCGCCAACCAGTCAGGGGAAACCGGAAAAATCAGTCAGGAATAAAAATGAAACAAAAGCGCTAAAAGCTGGTTGAAAATTCAAGCTAAGCGCTAATAAGAAGTCGTCTGGTTACAACAGTAAGTTCAGTTTTAGTCAGCGGTGCAGTGAAACGACAGCGAACGATGCCTCCTTCTTGGAATCGTGTGCAAACATAAATAGAAGTACTGTACTGTTTTTACATTTCTGATGAGCTTGGAAGTCATTTGGTATGACTGCCTTTAATCTTCAACACAGTCTGAAGCTTTCATGTCCTTCCAAAGCTCTTCTTTGGATGTTGGTCTGTCAGTATGATCTCACGCTGCTTCAATAATGTTGAGGGTCCATTCGTCACCCTATAAGACCTGTTGCCGCTGATTTTCACTCCATAATTTGGCGTACCTCAGCTGTTTCTCTCTATTTCCCTTCCTTAAGAATGGCTTCTCGACAGCCATCCTTTCACTGAGACCATTTCTGATGAGGCTTTGGTGAACAGTAGGTGAATTTTTTGCTGTTTATTAAGGACAAGGCTTTCAGATACCGTTCATCTTCTGTAGATAACTTTTTAAGGCCTGCCACTTCTTCTGTTAGCCTCCACTTGTCCAGTTTCCTCATATTTTTTATGGATATCCTGCACACCATACCAAGATATGTCAAGTTTTCAGCTAATGGCTCTTTGGGCATCAGCTTATTGGTGCAGCATGCCATCTTTGGCCTATTTATGCCATTTTTCTTAGACTCAGCTAAAGAAATGAGAACATGTTACATGTTTTTACAACAGGCTGCTGCCGAAAGGTATATTTGCTAAGATGTGTTGGGTTTCTTTTTAATGCTTGAGTGATTTAGAGGTCAGCGTGAAAATGATCGGGTGCAAGGACTGAATTTAAAATGAGTGAGCTAGCGCTCTAAAGAAAAACTGTAAAAGAGCTTCAGAAAACCTTGAAAAGTATTGCTCAAGTCTGCTTTGAAATTTTTTAAGAAGTCTGGCTCTTTGTAAGCAAAATCTAAAGAAACGAGGGGTGGTTTAAAACTGTAGCACAGTACTGTACATGAGGGAGGAGTCCTCCTTTGGAAAATAACAAACGTATTGTTCTCCATCTCAAATGAAATCACTGATGGATGGATATTTGGCTGGATGGATGGATAGTCGTATTCACAGTGATTAATTGTGGAGGGCAAAGCTGTTTTCCCCAGTAAAATGGGCGGCAGACTGCACTGACGTGATGACACAACTTTGGGGTGGCAACGGGGAGGGCAGTGACCCCCCCCCTGTTTAGACCCGCCCCTGTCTCCAAGCCTGCCTTCACTTGCTCTGAGCCACACTTTTCAGCCTGAAGTCCAGTATGTACAGCACGGGACTCCGGTCCAGATCGTTCCTGCTGGGGCACGACATGCGTCAGACGTGAAAGCTGGCTTTGCTAAAGTAGGGACGTGTTCTGTCGTTGACGGTGTAATGTCAAGATTGCTTCCTGTTTTTTCAAACGGACGTCGTCACATTTGCATCTGACGGGTTTGAAGTTGCGCAATTTCTTTTTCAAGCTGGCTGCATTGGCGACTACCTCGCTCTCTGCAGGACTGGCACTGTGCTCATGATTTGATTGGATGACTTTTCTCACCTCTTACCACAAGTAGCATAAGCAAATCAACAGGAACACGTATCCATATTCAAAGTGAAAGAGAGGCGAGAGCGCTCAAGTGTCATTTTATTCACATACTTAACATATTAAGCGGTTTGTTTTCCCTGAAAGCACCGGACCTGCCCTTGTTTTTTCATTCTTCGTATTTTGTGACATCCTCACGTTGCGTGTGCGCTCATTAGATGACAGTCAGGAGGATTTGTGTTGGATGAAAGGATGATGTTGCGATGCCAGCTTTTACAGACGCGCTCCTTTTTTGTCTGTGAGCCGCAGCAACCCAAATTCATGCTCAGTCGCTCATCAAAAGCTGTCGCCCTCATCATCCTCGCATCAAATGCAGTCAACCGTCACTCCAGCAGCCCCGCCCCTCTCCAGGCGAGCATCATAGTGTCTGTGTGTCTGTGCTGTGTTACCCTGGCGGTAATAACAACAGATGCGGTTGATCACAATCTATTGATTCTCGGTTCTTGTAGTCATCAGGCCTGACCTGTATTGACTGCACATTGTGTTTTTCTGTGTCTCTCGGACTAATTACCTTCCACAGTCACATACATACAGAAGATCTTTGTAATTACTGTCAGAAATCAGTCTGAAGTATAATCAGTGACATGTTCAGATCAATCAATAGCTCTCCTTGGTGTTTTTATGTCAGCAGCGGTTCCAATTTTACCCTGCAAGGCAAGCATTCAGTTTATGTATTTATTCCTCTTATCATTTGCTTTTGCAAGACTGCCGTGTAGAGCTGACCCACAAGTATTTAACGCTCTGAATCGGTTTGTAAAGTAATTATACGGGCGTGTCTCCAAATAGGCTGTAGAGAAATAATTAATAATTAAAAATGATGCTGGGAAAAGTAGTGTTTACTAGATGTAACCCTAGTTCTATGAATGTGCGTGGCCTCTAAGTGCCGAAAACTAGAGTTTCTCTAACTGCTGCTTGATGCTAACTCCAAACTGCCATGTTGGAATACTGAACTTTACAGCGGAAATTAACGTGTTTATAGCCTGGTACTAAAAACGGTTTTAGTCTGCATAACTTGGCACTCAGCGCTCTCATCCAAACGTGACCGGTTAAACAACAGGGTGGCAGCCAGAACACTAAGGTTGTGGCTTCAAAATGCAGAGTTCAGAAATCAGCGGGTGATGGCACGGCGGCCCCTTAAATCTTTTATTTGCAGTTTACGGCTTCACCATTGTTTCTCTGTTGTGGACGCTCACTGGCTCCTCCACGCATGTGTTGCCTTGTGTCAATCAGTAACTGAACATGAACATTATTAAGTTATGGATAAGCTGGAATATTAAGAGTAAAATAAGCTACACCATATGAACAAAAGTAATGGGCCACACCTCTTAAATTAATATAGTCAGGTGTTTCAGTCAGTCTCATTGACACAGGTGTATAAAATCAAGCACCCAGCCATGCTCTCTGCCACACATTTGTGAATGAGTAGGTTGTTCACTGAATTCCAGTGTGGTCTTATCACAGCACGCCATCACTGCAACAAGTCAGTTGGTGAAATTTCTTCCCTCCTACATGTTCGACCATTGACTGTAAGAGGTATTATTGCAAAAAGGAAGCATTTTGGGAACCGCGGCAAGTCAGGGATGCAGTAGCAGATCATGCAAAGTTACAGCGAGGGGCTCGTCAAGTGCTGAAGTTTATAGAGTGTAAAAGTTGCCAGTGCCCTGCTGATTCAATAATGGAGGAGTTCCAAACCTCCTGTGGCACTAACATCAGCACAAAACTGCACACCAGGCTGCCTGCAAGCCTTATGGCACCAAGCGCAATGCCAAGGCTTGGCTGGAGTGGTGTAAAGCGTGCCGCTACTGAAAAATTGTCTAGCAGTCTGACGGATGAGTCTGGGATTAGAAAGGAGAATGTTACCTGCCTGATTGCATTATGCCAACTGTAAAATTTGCTGAAGGATAGATGATGCTTTCTTGGGCTATTTTTCTGGTTTTGGCCTGGGCCACTTAGTTCCAGTGAAGCGAAATCCTAATGCTTTAGCTTACTAAGACAATTTAGACAATGCTATGCTTCTAACTTTGTGGGGACAGCTTGGCGAAGGCCCATTTCTGTTCCAGCATGACTGTGCCCCAGTGCACAAAGCAAGGACTGCTGGATGAGTTTGGTGTGGAAGAACTTGACTGGCCCGCACAGAGCCCTGACCTCAACCCCATCCAGCACCTCTCAGAATAACTAGAACAGAGATTGTGAGCCAGGCCCTCTTGTCTGACCACACAAATGCTCTTCTGGATGAACGCGCCCCTCTTCTGGGGCCCTGTGATTGTAAAATGAGCTGCTATAAAAGCTCCTGTAGGTGTAATGTGTAGATGGCCCAATACTTCTGTCCACATAGCGTATGTGAAGGGTTTAGTTTTATAAATACATGTAGATGCAATGAATACATTAACTGATTCAGCTTTTTATGCTTTGTTACAGTGTTACTTTGTAAAATATGCCATTCTGAGATCAGAAATAAGCCTAAACATGGCATGTTTGAGGTCAGGTTTATCGTAGTTTATATACTGTGTGGTCGGTGAGTCCTCTGTCCTGTCGAGGTTCCAGTCTGAGGCAGCATCACACCACTGAGTGGACACAAAAGTCACCACCACGTTTGAAAGTACACAGCCTGCTCTCTCTCTCTCTCTCTCCCTCTCCCTCTCTCTTTCACGCACACATACACTCCGTCAGGCCCGACAAGTGGCCCGCACAAATTAGCCTCAGCAGGAGATGCATCGCCATGACAACCACGGCCCTCCCTCTCTCCACACACAGGGGAAAAAAAAAAAAGGGGGAGTGGAGTTGTAGGGTTTGAAAGCCTTTGTTAGACTCCGTGGTGGCAGAGTGTTCATGTGTGTGTCTGAGGGGAGAGACGGGGAGATAGACAGCAGCTTTGGCAAGTTTTCTGTCGTTTGCCTTCAATCTGCAACACCCCGAAAGATCACCGTGCGGAGGAGCCGCGATGCAAGGTGAGAGACCCCGATGCGCGCTCCGAACGGGGAGCGGTGCCTTCAAGTGAACGCTTGTTGCACGGGGATTAAATGTCAAACAGTGGGTTTTAGTGCTGTGGTATGAGGGAAGATGCAACTGTGTGCGTTGTGTGCAGCTACGTGACAGACAGACGCACAAAGCAGGTTTCGGGCTTTGTCAGGCAGATTTGATTTGTGCTGTTTCGCAGACAAATGTCTACTTTTCAGTGGAAAAAAAAATGTCAGGGAGACACGGGTTTAACAAAACCAAAAGAAAAGAAATCCATGCTTTTATTTCTAATGTTCGAAGTTGTCTTTTAATATTGCACCAACACGGTCAACTCTCCTGATCGATAAGTTTTGACCAAAACAGCTAATCAGACACTAAACTAGAGCTGCAGGACTAATTAAAAGCAATGTGTCTGTATATTGATTGCTGAAGTTATCAGACTGTAAGGGGCACAGATTTGGTTGTGCAGTCAAAGTAGTTCTGAGCGTGTTAGTTTTCACTCACTCCAGAAAAAGCTTCAAGTGTGCTCTTCTTATTTCATTTAAATGCAGGAATTACTCCCACCAGTGTCGTTATTCCCCTGTAACTTCATAACGCCACGCACTGGATGAGCACCCGGCCCTTCTGATGCTTCCTGTTCCTCGTCTCGTTAATTGGACTTGAAGGCTTTCAGTCCCCAAATGATGCACGTTGAATTTCGAGAAGACGAGACACTGGAGAGTTTAGAGGGCATGATTATTAGAATCAAGGTCGGAGGGCAGAGCAGTAATGAGGTTTGGTTCAGTTAATGGGATGATAATGAAGAGAAAAAGGCCTGTTTGCTAAGATTACGCTTTTGGTACAAGGTAGTTGATTCTTTCATCTGTCTTAAATATGCAGAAATGTTCTCTCTTGCCAGGTGTAATTAAAGGTTCAAGGTTCTATGATTTGGCATCTGTTGCTTGGTGTCACCTTTTTACATTCACTCAGCAGTAAAAACTAATTGATGGATTAACTGAGGATTCACATGTTCATTGACTGCAACCTTAGACTATAGTTGCTCATTATATTGATAAAAATGTCTTCATGAAAGGAGATTTGGACTCTTATTCTCTCACTTGGAGCTTCATTTGGTACACCTGTTCAACTGCTCCTTTACACAACTGTCTGATAAGCCATAGGAATGTAGACATGGTCAAAAGAGCATCAGCCTGGGAAAGAAAGGTGATTAAAGATCTGAGCTACTGGGATTTCCCTGCACAGCCATCTTTAGCGTTTACAGAGGATGATCCTAAAAAGAGAAAATGTCCAGTGAGCGGCAGTTCCCTGGGTGAAAACACCTTTTTGATGCCAGAGGTCAGACTGCTTCGAGCTGATCAAACACTTGCTGCAACTGAGGTATGCAGAAGAGCATCTCTGAATTCACAACACGTTGAACCTAGAAGCAGATGGGCCACAGCAGCAGAAGACCACGCCAGGTGCCACTCCTGTCAGCTAAGAACAGGAAACTGAGGCTGCAGTTTGCACGTAAGCACCAAAATTGGACAACAGAATTGGAAAAACGTCGCCTTGTCTGACGAGTTTTGATTCTGCTGTGACATTCAGATGGTGGGTCAGAATTTGACATGACACGAAAGCACGGATCCGTCCTACTTCATATCACTGGTTCAGGCTACTGCTGCCCGTGTAATATGTGGAGCACAGTTTGGGGGCGAGCTTTGGGCTCCTTAGTACCGACCGAGCATTGTTTAATCCCCGCAGCCTACCTGAGTGTTGTTGCTGACCACGTCCGTCCCTTTAGGCCACAGTGTACCTGTGTTATTCTGGCTGCTTCCAGCAGGATAATGCCCCGCGTCACAAAGCTAAAATCATCTGAAACTGGTTTCTTGAACATGATGATGAGTTCACTGTACTCAAACGCCCTCCACAGTCACCAGATGGCATTCCAGTGCAAAACCTCTGGGTTGTGGTGGAACTGCATGACGCCATCATGTCAATATGGACCAAAGTCTCTGAGGAACGTCTCCAACACCTTGTTGAATCTGTACCATGAAAGATTAAGGTAGTCGTGAAGGATAAAGGGAGTCCAACCCAGTACTAATGAGGTGTATCTAATGAAGTGGCTGCTGGGTGTACAGGTCAGACCTGTTTGTTTGGTTACATTTAGGGTTTATTACAAATAAGACTCAAGAAGTTTTGTTCATTAGTAAAAACCTGTAAATGCAAACTGCACAGATATTGTCCTGTTTTTATTTATCAGGAGGACTTGACCAAAGAATCAAGTTTTGTTGGTTCCATCAGTCACAGTACCTTTATTTGAATTGTTTCCAAGAAATTCAAACCTACAGCCATCCCTCTACAAAGTGGGTTAGCCTTAAATCCAGCAGGGTCGGGGATTTAGGTTGGATTTCTGTCCGTCTATGAGTGAAAACACTGTTCTGGGGAATCCCCGAAACTCTTGAGAGGAGCCCCACGCTGAGCAGTGGGTGATAATCCCAGCTGGCTCCCACAGTCAGACCTGGATGCTCACAAGCAAAACAGGTTTTTGGGTTGGAGGAGCCTTTAGTCCTCTCAGCGAAGCAGGAATGTTGATCCTTGCGGGGAATGGAAAGTCTTCCAGTGCGTTCGACTTTAAAGGAAGAACAAGCTGTTGGTGCATTTATTGGACAAAATGTTCTCAGACCCCAGCTTCATATTAGCAGGCTTCGCTGTGGATTCTGGGATTCTTCTGTGCAAGTCCAGATGAGGTGATTAATCAGAAGTACAGTCTGTGGTAAAAGAAGGAAAGTTCGGATAGTCTTCTAAACAGCAGCTGTACCCTCTCCCTCGAAGGGAAGCTTTTTTAATACGTCCTGAATAAAGATGTCAAATTTTTGCTCGCTGCCACTTAGGGCCAATGAAGCGTAACTGCAACCTCACGTGATGGTAACTTTGTAACTCCAGAGTATAGAAGGCAAAGAACCATCATAACCTCATCCTTTAAGGGTGCGTCATTGCCACTTCTGTTCTCCTTAAATAGTCTAAAAGCTCAACACATTTTCGAATAAGAGTTTCATCTAAAATGCAGGTGAAGGAAACGAAGAGATTCAAATTGGATTAGCAGTCAACCGTTTCTCAATGTGGAAACCGCACAGCGAGTCTCTTGACTTTAACTCTGGGGGCACCAAATTATTTTGGAGGCCTTCTGATGTGGCCACAGTATTTGGTTAGGCACATCAGGTCTGTGCGTCGATCTTTTTGTTTCGTTTTTACAAATGCAGATGAATTTCATCACGTGACAGCTTGTGGTTTCAAGATTGCATTTTGGAAAATGCATTTTTTCTTTTGCGTTCCACACAGGTTGTTTACCTGCGTGCATTACGTTTACTGCTCAAACGTGATAGGTCAATGTAATGTGGGCCACAAGAGGAATACCAATATGAATCAGAAAGCTTCCAGTACTGAAAACCCTGGCAAAAAATCACATTCATCTGTTTCTGTTTTTAGAAATGAACCTTTTATAATAAACTTTAACTTTGCATCACTTTTAATGCAATAGGTAACTGATAATTTTTTCCCCATGAAAGTGAAAGTCATCCATCCATCTCCAGGTCTGGGTACGTGACCAGCAAACCTAAAACGAGGGCATTATGTTAAAGTAAATGCATTTCAGTCCAAAGTTAGAAACATCCTGTCCCAGTGTGATGCTGGAAAACTAGTTCATGTATTTATTACTTCTAGGTTTGATTGTGATTCGTTGTTATCAGCTGATCCCAAATGCTGCGTGTTGTCTTCTCTCTCTCATGGTCTGTGTCTCTCTTCTCTCTCCCCTCACCCAAACCGTTCGAGGCAGATGGCCGCCCCTCCATGAGCCTGGTTCCGCTGGAGGTCTCTTCCTGTTAAAAGGGAGTTCTTCCTTCCCACAGTCGCCAAGCGCTTGCTCGTAGGGGCTCGTCTGATTGTCGGGGTTTTGTGTCTAACACTGTAGGGTCTTTACCTTACAGTATGAAGTGCCTTGAGGCAGCTTTTGATGAGAATTGCTGCTATATAAATGAAATTGAATTAAACTGGAAGTGCACCGTGTTTCAGGCACAGCAGTATCTAAGCTAAGCCTTTGAAATAATTAATAATAATTTTTTTACTTTTGTTGCACCCCCTGTTGCATATTGCACCTATTGTGAGGATTTTTTGAAATAAGTGAGCAGTTGCCAAGATGACAGGATGAACATTCTGCATCATGCAGCCCTGCAGCGCTCTCAGCTTTGTTACTGGGTGGACAGATCAGCCCGAATTTGGTTGTTTTTCCACGTTAGCCTTTTCTTTTTTTTTTTTTTAACCCCCGCCTTCCCAGCCCCCTCTGGAGGGGGACTACCACGCCCCCATTTGTCCTGCTGAATGCCCCGAGCTCTGAGTCTTTTAGCTGGGAAGTTAAGCTGAGGAAGACACTGAATTTGCCCCTCGGGCTTTTGTTGTCAGGCACCTGTGGATGCTCAGTCTGCCTCTGGATGCTGATTTGTGCCCCTGTTATTGTTCTGAGCTGATGGATTGTTAGGTTCTTGTTTGCCAGAACAGTCATGCTTATGACTCGGCATTCTCCTCAAGTTTTGTGGCTGTTACTGAACCCAAAAAAGCTATTTTATATCCACTTGAAACTGGGAAAATGTCAACTAAAGTAGACAAACAAAAAACAAGGGATGGACATATATTTTTGGCCGTGTATTGGATTTAATTTAGTCATAAACAATTAGCACTTCTGTCCAAAGAAGGTGAGTTTTAAGCAGCAGGTTGACCTTATGCCAAGACTAGCTGATATGAAAATATTCAGACATTAGTCCTGTTCTGTGAGGCCTGAAGGCTCTATTCATGTGTCAGACCCTTTGAAATGATTCTCTATAAAGTCACAGAGCATTATTCTCTGTGAGACCCTTAAGGATTTTCCTCTGCAGGGATGCAATTTTGCTCACTCTATTATTCCCTCTTATATCCTGCTGATTACTTTCATTCACCACTAAAAATGCTCAATATAGAGGACAAAATGAAACTGTCCAAAATGGAAAATGTCACGGATGAAGTAAGAAAGTCACTTTGTCTGCAGAACCTTTGAGCCTTTCAGATTGATAGGAGAAAAAAACACTGACACCGCGTGAAACTTCTTTAAAACCGAGACAAAAAGAAGGACAGAGAGAGAGCAGTTTTCGTTCACCAAGCTGGTGAGGCGACTGTATGAACTATAAAGAAGAAGAACAAGCGAGAGAAGCTCCCAGACAGGGTGATGTTTGGCATCTCAGAAGCGGCCAGAAGCCGAGCAGAAAGAGGAAATGATAGTGGGGCTAAAGAAAGCCAGGGGGCAGAGGGCGGCTTCCTGACACCGCTCGGCTTTGTACCGCCGCAGCCCGGCCGTATGCAAATGCGGGTTATGGTAATGAGGTCCCCTCCACGGCCAGTGGCAGCAAAAAGGGCGCCATTCAATCACTCAGTCAAGATCTGGTGGTGAATTGGCCTGCCTTCATCCCAGCGGCTCCAATGGGCCATCAGCGGGCTATCAGGGGAGATGGACGCTGAATAAAGGGTGCATTACTATCGAGTATGAAAGCACCCTCTTATTTGGAGTCCCTCTCTACGCCCACTGAGGTTACAGGGTGACAGAGGGCTCCCCGGGAAAATGGCTTCCCCCTGAATGCACTTCTGTATGTAATAATGGTATCTCAAAGCCAAGTGTGTGTGTTTTTTGAGAGGGATTGATTTGTTGCTGGCTGCTGTTGTCATACGCATCTCTCTTTATCTCTTGAGTTCAGAGTTTTGGATGAGCGGTATGCAGTTGGAGGCACGAGCATGGGAGTTTAAAAGGGCCTGAAGTTTCGTGTGGCTTGGCTGCGTGCGTCATACGATACAGCCGGATCGTTTCAGCAGTCCAAAATTCATTTTTTTGCTCAGATTTAGCTCCTTTCAGCTCTAGATGTGCTTCTTTCACAGTTGTAGTTCACTCTCATTGCTCACAACAAACCAGCTTCTGGCAGCAGATTGTTGTTTTAACCAAATGAGCGCCATCTAACTACACGCGGCAGCTGAAGCGCCGGATAAACTAAGTTAAAAGAATTCCATTTGTCAGGCAGAGTCAAATGTGCCTCCACTGGAATGATAACGTTGCCACGTCTGCTCCATGGAAAAAGCACTCGTCTTTTAAATGGGATGTACCATCCAAAAATCTAGTGTAGAGGTTTACACGTTTGCCTTGCAAGTGATAGGGGAGGTCCCCTGGTTCGATTCCAGGTGGGAACACAAGCCCCTCTCGCCATGGAGGGCTGCATCAGGAAGGTCATCTGGCGTAAAACCTCAGCCAAATTACCAGTGAGCAGCTGAAGGTACGTTCAAGATCATCCGAAAATCGAATTTACATTTATCCAGCTAGATTGTTTTGGTGTGATTTGCCCGGTTTTGGTTATATGCGTGGACAATATGGCTGCCTTTTCTGAAACATAACAAAATTCATTCAGTCCCATTGCCACAGATGTATAAAATCGAGCACCTAGCCACGCAGTCCGCCTTTATATATTCAGCTCAGAGTTATACAGTTCAAGATATTCCACCTTGAACTGTAAGTGTTTTCACTGCAGAGTGGAAGCATTTAAGAACCTCAGCAACTGGGCCATAAAGTGGCAGACCACGTAATGTTACAGAGCGGGGTTGCTGAGTGCTGATGTGCGTAAGAGTTGCCAGTGCACCGCTGACTCAGTAACTGCAGAGTTCCAAACTGCCTCTGTCATTAACTTCAGCGCCGGGAGATTTATGGATGTTCGTGGACGAGCAGCTGCACGCAGGCCAATGCCAAGCTTCAAATATGGTGGCATGCCATCACTGGACTATGGAGCAGTGGAAGCATGTTATGTGGAGGGATGCATCCAGGTTTGGTGAATGCCAGGAGAATGATACCTGGCTGAAGTTTGGTGGCGGAGGGATAATGCTGTGGCGTTGTTTTTCTGGGTTGGCCTGGGCCCCTTAGTTCCAGTGAAGGGAAATCCTAATGCTTTAGCTTATCAAGATATTTTGGGCAATTCTATGCTTCCAAATTTGTGGGAACAGTTTTGGGAAGGCCCTTTTATGTTCCAGCATGACTGCACCCCAGTGCACAAAGCAAGCTCCATAAAGACATGGTTGGATGAGTTTGGTGTGGAAGAACTTGACTGGCCCACACAGAGCCCTGACCTCAACCCCATCCAGCACCTTTGGGATGAACGTCAATGGAGATTGTGAGCCAGGTGGGCATTTCTGGATGAGAGGGCAAACATTCCCACAGACACACTCCAAAATCTTGTAGAAAGCCTTCTCAGAAGAGTGGAGGCTGTTGTAGCTGCGAAAGAGGGGTCGACTCAACATTAAGGTCTGTCGATTTAGATTGCGATGGCATTAAAGCTTCTGTAGATGTGATATGTGGGTGACCCAATACTTTTGTCCTTATAGCATTGATAGAGCCAGCAGTCTTAAAGCAAACCACGCACATGATGCTAAAATAACACTTGGAGATAGTGAAGACTAAGTTTTAGCCAGCTGGAGACATTTTGTTAGTGTTTCAGCCTTTAGTTGCATATTGCATTGGATCAACTGTTTTGTTTCCCCAGTGCAGTGCAACAGTCTCCGAGAGCTCATTTCTAGCCACAGTCAGTTCTTTTAACCTATTTTCTCTCGTGTAGAAGCATCAGTCACTTTATTGCAAATTGCACCAAATTACACCATGTTCAGCGCTGCAAAGGCTCTCGCAAGAATTGAGCCAGAATACAAAATCAATCTCCACCCTTGTGAGAAAAAATTATATCCACGTTACGGAGCAGCGTGCTGAATGGCAGTCACGTTGTGAAAGGCAGTTTACATTGTTAGTATTGTTGTAATAATGTTATGGTTGTAGGGGAACGTCGACAGGCGCGTGCTGTGGTGTTGAACTGTCCTGTCGTCGAAGAACGAACATCATAAGCTGTCGCTGCAGGATGCAGGCAGATGTTCCTGTACAAGATTGTTGTTTCCGGTTGATTCTGCGATGTATTGTGACTGTTATTTTCAATTCAATTCAGTTTTATTTATATAGCGCCAATTCACGACAAAAGTCGCCTCGAGGCGCTTCACACTGTAGGGTAAAGATGCTACAGTGTTAAAGAGAAAACCCCAACAATCCGATGATCCCCTATGAGCAAGCGCTCGGTGACCGTGGGAAGGAAGAACTCCCTTTTAACAGGAAGAAACCTCCGGCAGAACCAGGCTCAGGGAGGGGCAGCCATCTGCCTTGACCAATTGGGGGTGAGGGGACAGAGAAGACAGAAAGGAGAGCAGAGAGAGACACACGCTATGGGAGAGAGAAAACAACGTTTAATGACACGCAGCAGTAACAAATAATCATAATTATTTGCATGCAGAAAAATAATCTGAAGGTGTTGCTTTTACTTTTCTTCAAAGATGCCTGACCATTTCGACCAGACGGTGGTTCTTAACCAGCTCAGGTATTCCGGCATGTTGGAGACGGTCAAGATTCGACGCACGGGCTTCCCCGTCCGGAGGCCTGTACAAGACTTCTGCTCCAGGTTTGTGCTAGCTACTTTCAGTCCCGGAAATGCACTCACACTCAAGCCCCCCACAGGACTTGTACTCATGTAATAGTCAACCCTTAAAGGTAAAAGTCAAGAAACATCTCCTCTGCCACTTTAATTTTTTCCCCACCCCTCCTTCAGGTACAAGGTGCTGATGCGGGGCTTGTTGACGCCTGATGACCCCAGGGGGCGCTGCATCCAGCTGCTGCGCCTCTACGACAGCAGCTGTGCAGAGTGGCAGCTGGGCAAGACCAAGGTGAGAGGCGCACGACATTTGCTTTCACGTGGAGCCCGTTTGGAGAGGATAGGACTTCCTGTCGCTGCAATTTATAGATGTCCATAAATGCATCACATGTAGGCAGTTAAAAAGTTGCTGTTCTGGTACCGACACGAAATTCACAGTGAATGGTTGCAGAGCGACCTCTGGAGTGCAGTTTTTATGAAGCTGATAAGAAACCCTCATCATGAGTTTAGGACTCATTGCGAACCACGCATATGAAAAGTGACACATTGTGTCAAGAAAAATGTCAAGAATTCCCTTGACATGTTAGGAGGTATTCATGACTTTCATGAAATGAGGTGTCATATATCTCTCTCCACTGCTTCATCAGCTTTCATGAAAGATTAGGATGCGTTTACGAAATTTACAAAACAGTCAAAACATCTACGACACAGCTGGGACACGCAGACGTTCATGAAATCGGAATCCTTTGTGAAGTTTTTGGTAAATTTATGGCACCATGACTTTCGCAATAATACAGGTTCGGGGAATTAAGTCGCTAAGTATATACGACACGCATGGGATTAATTCCAAACCAAATTCTGCGTGCGTGTGATCGGGGCTTCAGAATTAGGTTTTGGTTAACAAACATGGCTGAAACCCTGAAGTCGTCCCCTGGGTCAAAACTGGTCGTGATACAACCGTAAAAACTGACCGTACGTGGATGGATGTTGACGTTGTTTCCGCGTATAGTAGAGGTAGGGTCATATTTCATTTTGGAATTACCGTTGACAAAAGTCATCCAGCTGACAGCTGTTCATCTTCGAATTGCTTACTGGGAAGGGTTCGGCGCTGGCGTGTGAGGGTTGGAAATGCTTTGTCGGTGAACGTCCTCACAAAGCGAGCCGAATAAACGTGCCTGTGGGGGACAAGGCGTAGGTGTAAGACCTAAATGACCTCAAATTAAGTGCTGCGCTTGCTCAGGTCCCCAACAGTACACTCTTCGAGTGTGAAGATAGATGAGAAACAATTAGACATACAGAGATGTCTCAAATTTTTATAAATATACTCACATTAAGTCATTTCTGTGCCTCTTTTCATGTGTATATTTTTAATAGATGACAAAAAATGTCTTGTTTGAGAACCAAGCATTTGTGTTGCTCATTAAACAGAAGCCTTCCTGGGTGCTTGTAGCTAAAGATCTGATCCAGAGTTAGAATCAATATATTTTTGCCTGATAAGGTCCTTTTGTGAATGGCAGACAGGTCCTGCTTGGCGGTAAAGCTTGCTGTGTGATGGTTTAGTTTGAGTTACTCTTAAAAAATTCAAGAGTTTTGGAAAACTACACGAACATAAACATCCTTTAAAGAACGGTTTAAATGTTAAAGGCCATCCAGTTCAAAGATAACCGGTTTTTCCACAGCCTTTCCTCGCAGATTTGCATTACTCGTCTGTCAGCAGTGAAATATATCCCTTCACTTCAGCTCTCTACAGTATAACTGACTGTCCTGTCCAAACCCTGAGCTCCTGAATGTCTCTGGCTCATGCCAGTGATTCTGTGTCCTCTTTGGTAACAGGAACACTGTTGGGTGTAGACTGAACTTCACCACTGGGGGTTGCCAATCCATTTTCGCTGCTCTCTGTTCCCCTTAAGGCTTAAATTGGCTTCTGATGTTTCAGAAATTCAGTTTGATGAAACCATTGCAGAGCCTTTACCTGTGTGACTGCAGGATAGTGTGTGTGTGTGTGTGTGTGTGTGTGTGTGTGTAATTGAGGTCTAGAGCACCTGAAGCGTAGAATCCAACAGTTATTGGATCCAGTCTTCATCACTTCGCTCTGTCACTCTCTGCTTCCACCACACCGGATCAGGAAGAAAATACCTACTGCCAGGGTGTGTGTGTGTGTGTGTGTGTGTGTGTGTGAGTGAGTGAGTGAGTGAGTGCTGTGGGGAAATGACAGATGGGGGACACAGATCGCTAATCACAGCATGACCGTGTGATGCTGCAGGAGGTGACAGCAGTGGAGGAGACGCGTGGTTCTGGGTGGGTGGACAGACGAATGGACGAGTGGTCATTAATATGTGTATCCGTGTCTGTCCAGGACCGGCAGTAGCGCAGAGAAGTGAATTACCAATACCCCGCCACAATGTTGAGACAAAACTGGTGTGTTTATGGTCACCAGTTGTACTTGAATTTGTTGACCCGCTTTTGGTTGAATATTTCTACTTTTTTACTGGACACATAATTGCAGCGCAAACAACCAATTGATTGATTTCCGGAAAAATAAAAGTGAACTGTTGCCAATTACCATTGATAACGAAATTATAGATAGAGTTGAAGAATATAAGTATCTTGGCACAGTTATTGATTCAAAGCTCACTTGGAAC
>VUQH01071188.1:0-13362 GCA_015106775.1 Etroplus canarensis | reverse complement strand
T
Source organism: Etroplus canarensis (assembly GCA_015106775.1). Lineage (NCBI taxonomy): Eukaryota > Metazoa > Chordata > Actinopteri > Cichliformes > Cichlidae > Etroplus > Etroplus canarensis. Next base: position 13,361 of record VUQH01071188.1, on the reverse strand, counting down.
TCTCGTCTCTGAACTGTGCAACTGAGATACCCACTCCTCACCGCGCGCGCACACACACACACACACACACACACACACACACACACACACACACACACACACACACACACACACACAGCTTTACTGCTAACAAGTTCACTGTGGCAGCATCTCTCTCTCACTCTCGCTCCTTTTCATACACTCAGTTTCTATTGCTTACACACACACACACACACACACTCCTTTCCTCTGCCTTCCCAATTATCTCCTGAGTTACACTGCAGCAGTTAAGGACTACTGAAAAGTGTGTGCGTGTGTGTGTGTGTGTTATGTAAATGAGGTGTGCATATTTTGTATTTTTAAACTTGTTGAGCAGAATGGAGGTGAGAAAGTCACAGGGAATGAAAGGTGTTTAACTGCAGCAGAGCTGCTAATGAGACTTTCACCTTATTCCATCCTGACAATGATGGGTGAGTGAAATATTCCTCCTTTTAACTTCAGTACAAGTAAGTTGATGACATGATGAATGGTATTAAACCTGCACAGTCATGAAGCTTGTCTGTAATATTCCTTAAGACATGAAAGAAGCTGTTGCAGCTATCAAGCCACCATTGGTTTGTGGAGTACTGCTGTGAAGCCTCAATATTGACATTTAACCACTGTCACTGGTGGGTTTTGGAAACATAAGTGACTGTATTTCGACAAGAAGTTCACTGCTGATGGTTAGCATAGAGGATCGATAATACTAAGTGGGACAATCATTTAGCCTTGCAAAAACAGGCTTAGAACAATGTGTGCTTCTTGTCAGGAGTCTGGTGTGTTTACTAGTGCGACTAAATTCTTAACAAGACAGAACAATGCCCAAGTGGCTTCTCTCTTCTGCATAAATTGAAGTCTTGTGAAAGTTTGAACAGGTGAGACAGAAATGCTTTGTGTGCGTGGCTGTAAACATTTTCTTCCTGCTGTAAAATTGGGCATTTCAACGTGGGAGTCCACAGGGATTAACTTAAGTTTTAGAGACAGCTTCAAGTGACTTCATTTTTCTGAAAAGATACAAACCTCACCCAAAGGTTTTGAACTCCACATTTTAAAGCTTTAACGTGGCCTTGTTAATTAGTCAGTGATCACAGTTGGTAAAGAGGGTGGAGTGCTAATTTATCAGCTAGTAAGCTTGATTAGCAAGATGATAACAAGGCAAGAGATATATGGCAAATGCATTCATAATCTGAACGGGTGAAATGCACAGACTCATATCTGCCTGTGAGTGTTAAGTATCAAACGAATAAGATAAGAGTTTAATTAATCAAAACTGAAGCAAAAACTTTTTGAATGGCCTGTCTCTCACAGGAGGCCATATTATTTGTCAGGTAGTTTCACTGAAGGACACCAACAGCACAGCCTTGGTGAAGGAGTCCGGTGACTTGAATCGGCAAAAATAAGGTCTACGTAGTAGGTGCTGTAGCTGCCTGTGACTCAAATGGACTGGTACTTGTATAGCGCTTTTTCCACTTTTCTATCTGAGCACTCAAAGCGCTTTTTACTACAAGCCTCATTCACCCATTCACACACACAATCTTACAGCGCTTTATTCTAAGCACAATTAACTATCACACACGCGTTCACACTCCGATGTGATACATCGGGAGCAATTTGGGGTTCAGCGTCTTGCCCAAGGACACTTCGACATGTAGAAGTTAGGGATCGAACCGACAACCTTCGTGTTGAGAGACGACCCGCTCTACCTCCTGAGCCATGTCCTCAACTTTCCAATCAAAAACCTGAAGAGAGGCATGGACCCCTCAGAAGTGAGCATCTCCAACGAGATGGCCAGAAGCGGCATTTGGAAATCAGTTTGCGCCAACAGATACACCCCTAAGCCTTACTAGTATCCAAATAGATACCAGTCCATCTAGTGGTATGCACCATGCTTCATCTGAAATTTCACCCTGCGTGCAGTTGTTGTAAAGAAACTCTCCACACAGGACAAAACTGTTTTTGTACCAGGCTGTAAAGCTGACCTTTCGTGCTGTAAAGTTGTTGATTTTATGTGAATTCACTGGCTTTTGGAACCACAGACAATATAAAAGATGGATGGCATCACCCACTGGTTTGTGATGCCCTGTTATGAAGCGTAGAGCTGAGTATTTTTGCATTCGCTTTGTTGGTGTTTTTAAACCACATGTGAGTATATCTTGGATAATCCTCCTTTTTGACTCTAATATTAACCATAATTTGCATAAGCTTAAATAAGCTTTAAATAAGCTTAATGCTTTATTCAAATGACACAAATTGACACTGAACCCATGAACCCATGAACTCATCAGAAAAGTGTTAACTGAAGTCAGCACCAAGGCCCAGTTTCCCGTTGACTTCTTTGGGATCCAAAGTCTTTTTGCAACCACAGTGGTGCTCCCCGGTGCCCGATTAAAAAAGGACGCAGGTTTTGGCGCTTCCGATTTGGCTTCACTGTTTTACACCTGGAAGTCCGCCTTTTAATCTGCGTTCGGATCCAGCCTCAAGTTGTCATTAGAGGAACTGCAGTTTTGGTGGTTTTGGTGTCAGTTTTCAGTCCTGGAGGTTGCCGCTGTGCTGGGTGCAAGAGCAGGTGAGAGACAGTTTTTACAAACAGGAAAGGTGTCATAATGCATCCTCAGCATTGCACTTTGAATGCATACCACACACTAGCTGTATTTGATATAATATAAAGGCATCTTTTCATTCCACGCACCCACCCCACCCCCAAAACCGCCGCATTTTTTTCTTCCCTCCTCTCAGACTTTAAATGAGTATGGAAATAAATGAACATGAGCCCTAAGCTTTCCCTCCAGGCTCAGGATTTTCTCAGTTTAAGAGGGCTCCTCAGATGTAACCCAGTGCACCACAGAGGTGATTTAAGTGATCCTTTAGGAATGGCAAAGAGCTACATTTGCTTGGTTTCAGTCTTAGAAGTTGCTAAATGTAATTGCGCATGGAATGCTCCCCCTTTTATGACTAACTGTTTTTTCCCCAAGAGTCCTGGATGATAGATTGATACAAAGATCACAGCTAGCAGGCAGGGAGAGGGCATGTGACACTAAATGGATTGAAGTGTCTCCAATTCCAGGTACACCAGATAAAACTGACCATGAAAGTGGCAAAGTGCACTTGGCATTCTGGGAAAAGAGCATGTGACTGTTTTGCCTGCTACATGCTGAGAACAAAAAGAGCCACACTTTAGCTGTCAAGGTGGTGACTACGTCTTCTCTATGAACATGGACACATTACTTGTGCTCTGCTGTGTTTTACTGAATAAGTGATCAAATAAGCATCCACCAGGGAAACCTGGACTAATCTCTGCTAATCACCAAACATAATTTTTGTTTTCTTAAAAAAAAACACATTTTTTTACATAATTTCTAACGGGATAAAAGAGTGCATTATTTCTGGTTTAAGTGAGATATATAATGTCTTCTGGTTTTTTTCTTTCTTCTTAACATTTTCTCACAGCTGCATCTCCCTATCACACATCTCCATTTGATTTGTTTTCCTGCTCTGCCAGAGTCTGTTTAATAGGAGCCAGTGCCCCACAGCTCTTCATGTATTCAGACGTCACTCACCGGGGAAAAGTTTAAATTAAGTAATTCCTAAAAACCCACATCCAGAAAGTTGCTTTTTGTCCCCTGGGCAATTTTTTTTCCTTCCTTATCTCATTAGGATGTACCATACACCTCTGCAGTTCTTGCTTTTATTAATGCTTCAAGTTGCCTTCTCATTTCTCTTGTTTTGTGATATATTCAGCTCACTAACATCCTGTTCTGTTCAGCTCCCTGATGTTTTGTTAATAGTCTCCTGCTTTCTTCATCCTAACAAGTTTAGAGTCTGAGGAGTTTTAGAAAATGTTGAGCTAATTCAGCTCTGACCCTTTGTGACACTTGGTTTTTTTTTAAATTTCTCTTTTCTTTCTGCTTCCTCCGTCTGTCTCTGTACTTAATTATTAACAGATTCTTCTTGCATATGTTCGGTTGTCTCATTGTGCAAGTGACATAAAAGTCTGGATGAGAGGATGAGAAAACAATAGAATATGTTAACAGACAGATGGTAGAGGTAAAGTAAAAGAACAACAGAGATTGTGTGGTACATTGGGCCTAATAGCTCTGAATGATGGTAGGCTGATCAAAGTCATGTCTGGGAAAGGAAGAATAGCATGGGTTTAAATTTATAATCAGATTGCCTTCAGGGAGATACCAATAATTGAGTGAATGTGTGTGTTTTTTTGTATGGCCATGAAAGCTTCCCGTCTTCATTCATCTCATTTTGTGTCAGACCTTTTTTTAATCCTCAATGTAATTTTTTTGTCATTAGCACGAATGGGTTTCATTTTTGAGTTACTGTTTTAATTTAATACGATTCTGTCATTCTCTCTCTCTCCCTTGTTCTGTTCATAGTGTGAATTGTGCAAAGCTTGTCCACCCTGACAAACCTGTAGAGGCTCTCACCAGGTAATGATCCCTCATATCAATGGAAGAGCTGCTTTGGCTTCAGCTTCGATATCATCTGCCTTGTTGCTTTACAAACTAGTGCACTACTTTCAGTGACTAAATCCTTGAAGCATGCATGCTGTTAATACCGGGTAGGTTCCAAGAACCGTACAGTTGTTTGCCCTCTCAACCAGACAGATGAGAAGATCAATGTCAACATGAGCAGCAAAACGATTGTATAAAGCCAACCATTCATTCCTGAAGCGTGTGCAGCGCTTGGGTAGGCATAGTTGATTTAATTGCAAGTAAAAGGTCCCTGGTTTAAGCACAGGTGGGGACATAAGTCCCTCCCACCTTGGGAGGGTTGCATCAGGAAGGTAAAATCTATGCCCAGTTACCCATGGGGATTCATCTGCTGTGGTGACCACTTGATAAAATACAGCCAAAGGGTACTTTGATTAAAAATGATTCTTTGTATCTTGAGCATTGTTTAACCATTGCCCAATGAGAAAGCAAGTCTTGGAGTAGCTCCAGGGTTTTCCACACATAGACTTCACTTGGTTGGGCTCCCCAGATATTTTGACAGTTGCCAAGCATGATTTGTGATTAATTTTTATTTTTTTCCTTTTATCTGGGATAACAACCTTAATGAATTTCCTATTGGACAAGCCCCTCACTCATTTTGAGATTTCAGCCACTGCTCATCAGCTAGCTCTGGTCCTTACAGTCCAGTGCTTTGATATCATCAGCTGTCTCGAGTCTCTCATTCTGTGGTCATATAGAGCCCAGCTACACACACTTGAACTGCAGCTGGCAGAGCAAACGTTTGTTAGGCGCTAGAGATCCAAGGCAAGCTGGATTACCACGCTAACCAGAACCCGCAGCAGGCGAAGAGCTGGTGTTGCTGTGCTGTAGCTCGCTGAGGCTGCAGAGAAGAACAAGGACTATTGTTACCAGCTGCAGACAGCTGGTGTTATTGTAATTCATCCACAAGGATTTGGTAAATGTGTGTCTTTAAACACTTTTAATGAACTCTTCCATACAAACAAATGGACAGAAAGTATTCACAGCACTTCACTTTTTTCACATTTTGTTGTGTTACAGCCTTATTCCAAAATGGATTAAATTCACTCTTTCCCTCAAAATTCAACACACAACACCCCATAATGACAATATGAAAAAAGTTTTTTTGAAATTTTTGCAAATTTATTAAAAATGAAAAATCAAGAAATCACATGTATGTAAGTATGCACAGCCTTTGCCAGAATTGAGCTCAGGTGCGTCCTGTTTCCACCGATCATCCTTGAGATGTTTCTACAGCTTCACTGGAGTCCACCTGTGGTGATTTCAGTTGATTGGACATGATTTGGAAAGACACACACCTGTCTATATAAGGTCCTACAGTTGACAGTGCATGTCAGAGTACAAACCAAGCATGAGGTCAAAGGAATTGTCTGTAGACCTCTGACACAGGATTGTCTCGAGGCATCAATCTGGAGAAGGGTACAGAAAAATTTCTGCTGCTTTGAAGGTCTCAATGAGCAGAGTGGCCTCCATCATCCTTAAATGGAAGAAGTTTGGAACCACCAGGGCTCTTCCTAGAGCAGGCTGGTCGTCTAAACTGAGCAGTTGGGGGAGAAGGGCCTTGGTCAGGCAGGTGACCAAGGACCCGATGGTCACTCTGTCAGAGCTCCAACGTTCCTCTGTGGAGAGAGGAGAACCTTCCGGGTGGATAACCATCTGCATCAATTCACCAATCAGGCCTGATGGAAGTCAGTCCTTAGTAAAAGGCACATGGCGGTCCACCTGGAGTTTGCCAAAAGGCACCTGAAGGACTCTGACCATGAGAAATAAAATTCTCTGGTCTGACGAGACAAAGATTGAACTCTTGGCGTGAATACCAGATGTCATGTTTGGAGGAACCCAGGCGCCGCTCATCACCTGGCCAATACCATCCCTACAGTGAAGCATGGTGGTGGCAGCATCATGCTGTGGGGAACTAGGAGACTAGTCAGGATAGAGAGAAAGATGAATGCAGCAATGTACAGAGACATCCTGGATGAAAATCTGCTCCAGAGCGCTCTTGACCTCAGACTGGTGCGATGGTTCATCCTTCAGCAGGACAATGACTCTAAGCATACAGCCAAGATAACAAAGCAGTGGCTTCAGGCCAACTCTGTGAATGTCCTTGAGTGGTCCAGCTGGAGCCCAGACTTGAATCTGATTGAACATCTCTGGAGAGATCTGAAAATGGCTGTGCACCGACGCTGCCCATCCAACCTGATGGAGCATGAGAGGTTCTGCAAAGAGGAATGGGCAAAACTGCCCAAAGACAGGTGTGCCGAGCTTGTAGCCTCATATTCAAGAAGACTTGAGGCTGTAATTGCTGCCAACGATGCATCAACAAAGTATTGAGCAAAGGCTGTGAATACTTACTGTACATACATGTGATTTCTTGATTTTTCATTTTTAATAAATTTGCAATCATTTCAAAAACACTTTTTTTACATTGTCATGTTGGGGTGTTGTGTGTTGAATTTTGCAAGAAAGAATAAACTTGATCCGTTTTGGAATAAGGCTGTAACACAACAAAATGTGGAAAAAGTGGAAGCTCTGCGAATACTTTCCAGATGCACTGGATATAATTCCTGGGCTCTAACTTTGTGCAGTACACAAGAGCTGTAAACTTTAAACACCCACAACTAGAGTCAGCAGAGGCGCAGTGACAGAGAAGTTAGCTCTAACAGGTTGTCAAAGCAGCCAGTCAGAAACTGCAAATCCCCAGTTAAAAAATCTCTAAATCACCTTGATCTTCTCATGTGACTCTCTATAAGACAGTAAACAAATCAAGCTGTTCCTTTCATTTCATTATGCTCTAATTGATTAAAGCCCGCTAAGGTAACAGAAAAAGTAGTCTCTTTCCAACTGCTAAGAGTCAAAAACTAGTATTTCCACTGCTTTCAAAAAGCCTGAAGAATAACACACTGATCCAAAATGTCAGCATGCCTTTTCCAACTGTGTCTCCAGCATCATCGTCCTTTGAAAGCTTCAGCCCTCTGTTTGAAAATTCTTTTTCTTCTTGTTTCTGCCTCTTGCAAACACTCGCTTTATTTCAGATCTTGCGTGAATTGCCTGATGAGCTGCAGTGCAACACTAACACAAAAATTATATTCTGGATGATTAATGTGTATGTCATGATTTGTGTCTCCAGCATACAGCTGAGAAAGTTTCTTCCCAGAAAAATAACACTGTGTGTAATTTAAAAGGAACTAGCGCTTTTCTCGCTGTCAGAATAAAATGAAATTCCCTTTTCCTTTCAGCAGTGGTTTGGATTACCTCTGAGATGATGAAATTTAATCAGGTGTCAGACAGCTGCTGTGAATTTACGTACATTGTACTCGCTGAATAAAGTCTAGTATTTTTTTTCCCAGCTAAAGCTGGAACTGTTGTATAGTGAACTCTGATTGTATTCAGAAAAATAAAAGAGAATTCCATTAGAAAAAAGTGACTGAAGTAATTCTCACAGCTAAGGCAAGAACTACTGGAGACAACTCATGATCAAGATTGGCTGCTTCTAGTTTTCATCTTTCCAATGTATTGCATATTTAGTTCGAGTTCTCCCTGTTTTGATCTGACAGTTTAATTTGCAGACCCTGTGTTTACCTGTTGCTCTGATCAGTTCAGTTTTATCATTAGGAGAAATCCCCATATCAAAGTCATTACTCTGCTTGTCTGATTTCGGTTTAAAACACAGCAGTGTCACTAATTGATTCCAGGATTTTCTAGTTTGCTGTTTTTAAATTACTATTGCGCCTCTATTGATAAAATCCAACATTGCCAGCACAGAAGTTCCAGCAGCTCACAGGTCGTGATCCCATTTGTACTAATAGACTTTTAATTTGAAACATACGCTTAACTGCTATTTAAAACACACACACAGTCAAATGAAGTGATTGGTGTCACTGAGTTATGAACACTGTTAAACTAAATGCAGTAGTGCATTAATGCATAGTAGACTAGGGAGTATACATTTTAACATTGTTATTGTGATAGAATTTAAAATAAAAATGTACACTAAAATAAAAATGTAATGTTTTAGTCAGCCTTTGTTTATAAGCTGCTGGCCTTTACTTTTCTGGAGAGCATGTGGTCTCCAAAAGGGACTATTTCCAGGTGTTGGAAACATTCTGAAACAGAGTAATTACTAGGTCTAAACTAATAATATGTATAGTAAGTATGTTTCATTTGATTGGTATACTGTCTGAATTGTAAAAGTGATGTATACAGTTGACAGTCATGGGCAGACCCAAAATATCAAAAATGTGTTGGAAGATCCAGCGAGACAACGCAGCTTTTACATAAGGGGATGTGATGTCCAGCAGGAGTCACTGTCATGCAAAAGCAGTTGTGAATATCTGAGTTTTACGTACTGCAAGGCAAGTGAAATCTGAAGAAAATCTATGCTTTGTTGTGATGTGAACAGCCAGAGTTCTGTCATGAGTTCCACTCTAAAGGGAAATTTGGAGACCAATCATTCAAGAATAAGTTTATAAAAGCAGATTTTTGTTTTTCTTTGTTTTTGTCACACTGTCTGTGAACAAATTAAGTTCATTCCACCTAAATGTGGGATGTTGGTTGTGGTAACGCAGCTGAGATGTACAGTGCTTAACAAACTGTGCAAGGTTTATGTTGTAGCTGCCCTAAATTAACAGCATTGTAATTACCAGAATCATTTTTATGTTTCTGTAATAGTTACAGTATATAGAAGCTCTTTAACCGAAAAGATATTTTTTAAGCTGAATATATAATTATTATTGTTATTCGTGAATTTTCAAATTCACTGTTTTACAAAAAAACAGAAAAATGAGAGCACTTCATGATGCATGATCTATGCTCTTTCTCATTTTTAGGTATCCGGAGATACATTATCAAATAGTTTTTTAAAAAAAGTTTTACTTTGAAATGCAAAATTTAAGTTAATCACTGATTTTGTTTCTATACTATTCCCAGCATACCAATCCAAATCTGTGACTGTCTCGCAGCTGTTAGTTACAGTGCTTTGTCCATGTTGTTTCTTGTCATTTTGGAATTAGCTTTTGTTTGTAGTAGCATTAATATAGGTAGTAGTACTTAAGGGTTAAACTTGTGACAATTCAATTCAGTTTTATTTATATAGCACCAATTCACAACAAAAGTCATCTCAAGGTCCTTCACGCTGTAAGGTTAAAGACCCTACAGTATTAGCGAGAAAACCCCAACAATCAGACCATCCCCTATAAGCAAACACTTGGTGACTGTGGGAAGGAAGAACTCCCTTTTAATAGGATTTCTCAAAAAGGAAAGTTTGAAGCCTGATCTTAAATGTAGAGAGGGTGTCCGTCTCCTTAGTACAAACTGGAAGCTGGTTCCACAGGAGACCTGATAGCTGAAGACTCTGCCTCCCATTTTACTTCTAAGTAGGCCTGCACTCTGAGAGAGAAGTGCAGGAGAGAGAAGTGAAAATATGTTATAATGAGGTCTTTAAGATAGGATGTGACCTAATTGTTCAAGACTTTGTACGTGAGTAGAAGGATTATTAATTTGGTTGGATGTAACAGGGAGCCAGTGAGGAGAAGCCAATATGGGGGAACTATGATCTTTGCTTTTAGTCCCTGTCAGTACTCTTGCTGCAGCGAACCTCCTCTGGGCCAAACATCAGCACAAAAACTGTGTGCTGGGAGCTTCATGTTATGGGTTTCCATGGCCGAGCAGCTGCATACAAGCCTTACACCATCAAGCACAATGCCAAGGATGGAGTGGTGTAAAGTACGCCACCACTGGACTCTGGAGCAGTGAAAATGTGTTCTGTGGAGTCACACTTCTCTGTCTGACAGCGTGATGGTCAAGTCTGGATTTAGTACATGCCAAGAGAATATTACCTGCCTGGGGGCAGCTGTGGCTCAAAAGTTAGGGCAGGTTAACGGTTCAATCCCTGGCTTCTCCAGAAGTATCCTTGGACAAGACTCTGAACCCCAAATTACTCCTGATGCATCCATTGGAGTGTTAATGTGTGCATCATAGTTAAATGTGTTTAAAGGCGTAGAATAAAACATTACATGACTGTGTGTGGTTTACGCCTTCGCCTTCCAAGCGAAAGGTCCCTGCTTCAATTCCAGGTAGGGACACAAGCCCCTCTCTCATGAAGAGCATCTGGCATAAAACCTCTGCCAAATTACCAGTGCGGATTAATCTGCTCTGATGACCCCTCGGGGATCAGCTGAAGGTACATATGGGAATGTGTGTAAATGAGGCTTGTAGTAAAAAGTGCTTTGAGTACTCAAGAGTAGAAAAGTTCTATATAAACACCAGTACATTTACCATTTACTACATCATGCCAAATGTAAAGTTTGGTAGGGATAATGCTGTGGGGTTGCGTTTATGGGGTTCGCCTGAGCCCCATAGTTCTGGTGAAGGGAAAGCTTAATGCTTCAGCTCATGAAGACATGTTGGACAATTATCTGCTTCCAACTCTTTAAGGACATTTTGACTAAAGTCCCTTTTTGTCTTAGCATGACTGTGCCCAAGTGTACAAACCAAATCCATAAAGGCGTGGTTGGTTGAGTTTGGTGTGGAAGAACTTGAGTGGTCTGCCCATCCAGTGCCTTGAGGATAAACTAGAACAGAGATTGTGAGCCAGTCTCTCTCATCCAGCATCAGTGTCTGACCTCACAAATGCTCGTCTGGGTGAATGGAAGAGTTGAAGCTGTTATAGCTGCAAAGTGGGGGACCAGCTCCATATTAATGCCTGTGGATTTAGAATGGGATGTCATAATTGTAAGGTATTGACATTTTGAAGAAAAAACTTTCTCCGTCAACATAACTGAACAAACTTTTTTTTGTCACTTTTAGGAGACAGTGGTTGCTACACACAAAAAGAAATCACTTTTTTCTAACGGTACAGATAAGGCAAAGAACAAAAGTGGTTTCTCAAAAAAGCATAAAATTTGTAGTAGAAAAACACTGGTGGTGGTAACAGTGCAGGGGGAGCCATACTACAAACAAATGGCCTATGTGAAAATGGCATGTTATTTAATTCCAGAGCTCTCTGAACCTGTTTGGATGGCTGAGTAAGAGCCTGCACGCTGCCAATGCTCGTACAGGCCGGTTCCATCAGCAAGTCACTGAAGTGAGAATAAACAGATCGGAAGAAAGGTTAATAAAAGCTAAGATAACTGTGCAATTGAAAGATGAAAAGGCACAGTAGTTTAGACGGTGGGAAGGATTGAAAAGGCAGCAAGAAGGAAAAACAGATTGGCTATGTGATCTGTGGGCAGTTTTGTGTGTGTGTCACTCTGCTTTACATATAGGACTCTTGTTGCTTGCAAGCAGCGGCCTTCTTGCACACTCAGTCACTTGGCCAGCAAGTAGAACAGGAGCAATTTTAGAACATCCACTGTGGCAACAATGGTTTTCTAAAGGTATATGTGTTTACTTGCAGACGCTGCATAAATATGCACGCACACAGTTGAGACCGATGTTGCCAGCTCAACTAAAACATGCTCAATAATGAATGTATTGTAAGTCTCAATAGTTGTGCTAATCCAGTTAAGTCAGTGAAGTTGCCTGGCTTCAATCAATATACTGGCCTGTGTTTTTGCACCCATACTGTTGGTATCTTAGATACTGGAAAACTACGGTGTGGACAGGTAACAGAAACACTGTGAAATACAATACAATAACCTGCAACAGCTTAATGCTTGGCAGTGGCTGCTGCTAAAAACATATTTTTGAGTTTGCAAGCTAATTTGTTCCATTCTTTTGTCAGTATATGCAGACAACACATTAATCTGATGTCATATTACATATGTTGATAAGTCAGATTTTTGATTTGGAAGATGACACAGATTACTATGATCAACAAGACCTCTAAGAATAGCATATATATAATCTAATGGCACAACACATTCTCGCTCTAAAGTCTCACATACAGACACTTGGTCATATTTAAATGTACTGGGTATCCATTAGGCATCACTTTTAGCATATAGTGTGCACACCACAGACAAGGAGATGCTGCATTTAGAGGTGAAAGGGTCATTAGTGGCACACTTCAGCTGCTAAACTTTCTTCTTCTTCTTTTTCTTCTTCTTTCAGCTGCTCCCTTTAGGGATTGCCACAGCCTAGCATCTGCCTCCATCTCATCCTATCCCTTGCATCCTCTTCACATCAACCCTCTGCATGTCCTCTTTCACTACATCCATGAACCGAACTTTCTCTGTCGTCTTCTTCTTCTCATCTGGCCTGACAGCAGCACCATCTTCAACATCCTTTGTCCAATATATCCACTATCCCTCCTCTGAACATGTCCAAACCATCTCAGCCTTGACTTTCTGACTTTGTCTCTAAACTTCTCAACATGAGCTGTCCCTCTGATGGACTTATTTCTAATCCTGTCCATCCTGGTCACTCCCAGAGAAAATCTCAACATCTTGTAAACCTTCCCTTTCACTCTTGCTGCTATCCTTCTATCACAAAGCACCTCTGACACTTGTCTGCACCCACTCCATCCTGGCTGCACTCTCTTCTTCAACTCTTTGGATGCTTGATCCCAGGTATTTAAACTCATCCACTTTCACTACCTTTACTCTTTTCATCTTCACCATTCCACCTGCCTCCTTCTCATTCACACACATGTACTCTGTTTTGCTTCTACTGACTTTCATTCCTCTTCTCTCCAGTGCGTACCTCCACCTCTCCAGCCTCTGTTCCACCTCCTCTCTACTCTCACTACAGATCACAATATTGTTTGCAACCATCATTGTCCACGGAGACTCCTGCCTGACCTCATCTGTCAATCTGTCCATCACCATTGCAAACAAGAAGGGGCTCAGAGCTGATCCCTGATGTAATTTCACTTCCACATTCAACCCATGTACTGCATATCTC
>VUQH01071183.1:0-11594 GCA_015106775.1 Etroplus canarensis | reverse complement strand
TGCGCTGGCCTTTTCCATAAAACTTCTTCTGGAGCTTTCCTAAAGCCTCTAGGAAGCCCTTCAGTGGCCCCTGTAGAAAAACGGAAGGAAACAAGGCAGTAAGTCTTGGTGGTTTCTGCATGTATATGTGACTCACTACATAAACTATTTTAACCATGGAGCTCTTTATGCAGAGTTACCAGTTGGTTTCCTGGTTTCATGGTTTGACATTGTAATATCAAGTTAGCTTGGATCAGAAATGAGTACATCAGAGGGACAGCTCAGGTTGAGAAGCTTGGAGACAAAGTCAGAGAGGCGAGGCTGAGATGGTTTGAACATGTTCAGAGAAGGGATAGTGGATATATTGGACAAAGGATGTTGAAGCTGGAGTTGCCAGGCAGGCGGAAAAGAGGAAGACCACAGAGAAGGTTCATGGATGTATTGAAGGAGGACATGCAGAGGGCTGGTGTGAGGGAAGAGGATGCAAGGGATAGGGTGAGATGGAGGCAGATGAGGCATTGTGGCGACCCCTAATCAAAGCAGCTGAAAGAAGAAGAAGAAGATCAAGCACTTATTGATTTTTTTGGCATGATGTTATTCTGACACTATTAGGTAAATGCTTTTTGCTCTGTGACCTTGTAATTACTGCTTTGTATTAGGTTCAGGGCTATAAATGTTTTAGTCAATGGCACTGTAATTGTAGAGTATGTCTATGCAGACTAGTGCATTAACAACTGTTTTATAATGATTGATAAAGAAAAAGTATTTTACTAATACATATCCTAACAGCAACAATAGTTCCTGGTGTAATGTGCACCTTAACATAAAGTGATAGCACAGAAGATGTAGTGATAGAAATACTCAGAGCTGAAATGATGGATAAGAGCAATTTTGTAAGAAAAAAGAGATAACTTTTAAAATTCCCACCTAAACTGTTTCTTTTTCAGTTTGTTTACTGTATCTCTAAACTTCTGTTCACATGGCATTCCTGCCTCCTTCCTTATCCTAATTAGGGATCAGTGCCAAAATCCAGCATGTTAACAAATTCATCTTACTCGAGACGAAGGAAAAAAAGATTTTCAATGGTTTTACTGATCAACTTCACGCACTGCACTGAGATGTCTCTGAATTCTCTTAATCTTTTTATAATATTATACACTGTAGATGTTGAAAGGCCTGAATTCTCTCCTGTCTTGTGTTGCATTGAAAAATGTTCCTTTTGAATTGACTTACAATTCTCTCTCAAATTTTGGCCCAAAGGGGTGAGCCACAACTCATCCTTGCTTGCAAAGATTGAGCCTTTAATGGATGATACTTTTACACCCAATCACAATACCTTAACTTCTACTAATTAACATCCTTAATGTGTAGTCTTCCACACTGGTTTTATTTGAATATTCTGTGCACTTTTCAATCTTATTTCAACTTTTGATGATTGTGTTGCAGCCATAAAGTTCTAAATCTGTGTGTATTTACAAACTACAATAAAGTTGGACAGCAAACTATTGAAAATCTTTTTCTTTTCTACTTTCATCAGTTAGGCAAAGGTTCACGTGAATTAGTGTATCACAGTTTTTTGTACTTAGTGCATTTTGGAGAATTTCCTGACAAATCTGTAAATTTTCTTCTTCTTTCAGCTGCTCCCTTTAGGGATCATCTGCCTCCATCTCACCCTATCCCTTGCATCCTCTTCCCTCACACCAACCCTCTGCATGTCCTCCATCACTACATTCACAAATCTTCTCTGTGGTCTTCCTCTTCTCCTCCTGCCTGGCAGCTCCGTAATTACAGTGATATGTTGAGGGTAGCATTTTATTAAAAGTGAGAGTAGCACCTGATTTTTATTCTATTCTATTTTTTACTGAATGCATTATATTTCCAGTGAAAAAATGTCATACTGTACATGGTCCAGAGGCTTGTTTTCATGTGCCTTCTCATGCTCAAAGAATTTGTCCAGTCCATGGGCCTTGTAAATGCGTTCAGACTCATCTGAGAAGAGGACAGCATCGCCATCAAAGGCAACACGAAGCTGATTATCCGACACTTCTTTCATCTTCTCTGGAGTGAACATGATGGCTGCTGCTATACCTGATTCAGGAACAGATTTTTACAGACGTTACTTTTAACAAAAGCATTAGGTACCTTCATGAGCATTCATGATCATGCAGCAGAGACTGTCACTAACCCTTGGTTTAAGGATTCTCAGTAACAGAAATAGGTTATGGATGCTCACCTTCCTCCAGAGCTTCACGAACCTTAGCTGGGTCAGCAGACAGGTAAAGATTAGTGTGGTACGCCTTCAAGTATCCTATGGGACTGTTTCCTCCAGTCATACAGAAGCGCTCGATAAACAGCTCTGCAGAAAGGAACAATCAAAAGCTAAGGAAGCAGTCACTGTGCATAAAACTGATCATAGCCTACAAATACACTTAAAGATCACTCAGGATTACAGTGTATCTACTATATAAAATAAAAAGGGCACTTTAAAGGCAACATATGCATTGTTTCCAATGGTTTTTCAGATTTCCTTGTATAATCATCTTTTGCTATGTCTAAGAGGGAGGAGATTATGCTGAAACAGTGAATAGTCTCTGTAGTAGAGAGGGATGGCTGCAGACACCATGAAGAAGTGGCCATTCTTCTGTGAAGTCCACCCCATGGATTCATGTGTAGCTGGTGGACTGCAAAGCAATATGAAGGAGAATCCCGCTCACTCTCTAATGGTGAAATTATCTTCACTCAGACCCAAGGTGACTCTAGCACGCTCATGAAGGCACAAACTATAATACCTAACTATAATATTTGCCACTGCTGCATGTCATTGAATGTTGTCTTCTCTCAGTGTCTCTCTTTGCTCTTCTTTCTCTCTTCTCTGTCCCCTCAACCCCAACCGGTCAAGGCAGATGGCTGCCCCTCCCTGAGCCTGGTTCTGCCGGAGGTTTCTTCCTGTTAAAAGGGAGTTTTTCCTTCCCACGGTCGCTGAGTGCTTGCTCAATGGGGATCATCTGATTGTTGGAGTTTTCTCTTTAACACTGTAGTATCTTTAACCTACAGCGTTAAGCACCTTGGGGCAACTTTTGTTGTGAATTGGCACTATATAAATAAAATTGAATTGAATTGAATTGAATTGAATTTAACTGAATAAAACATCTCTGAAGGACTGGCACAGTTGTGTGTTGGCCCTATGTAGAACATTTTTTATATACATTCCTTTCTATGTTGTAGCTATTTAGTGTCAGCAGAGGGCACTCTCAAAAAACGGGACGTGAGCTACTCTTGTTCATGTTTGTGCTTAGCTCCTTACTTGAAGAAGAAAGAATTCGTAACAGACAACACACTTCTTTCTAGGTACAAGAAACTGAGTAATAAAAACAATGGAAATACCCACTGCAGCCACAGGTTGTGCTTCACATACTGCATTTTTTAAAATCTCTGGTTACTTTTTTCATGGTTCTTCACTATGATGTTGAACTCTGCTATCCTGTTCAAACTTTTTAACCAGTCAGGAATGTACCCATGCATAGCCTCATCCCCTTTGGGCTGTGCGCTGTTGGTTTTTGGGAGAACAAAAAAAATGCATTGATCCCTTAGACATTGCTGAGTTACACATTACCCACTGAGCCTTCAACTGCTCCCTTGTATTCTCCCCAAGGAGTCGCCACAGCGGATTAATCCACAATGGTAATTTGGCAGAGGTTTTTACACTGCATGCCCCTCCTGACGTAACCCACTACCATCAAACACTAATTACTGATGAGGTGTGGTTTGAGGCAGGTTAGGTAAAAAGAATGGGAAAAAAACAGAGTGGCATGAAAGAAATAATGATCCACTCTCATGCAGGGTATGGGGGCATAGAGGTATGGGGTTCCCAAACCCCTTGACAGAACCAGGATCTCATCTCCAACTACCACTGCTGGTGTCATATTGTGGCATTTGGATCATGAGAAATATCCTACTGTAACCATTGTCACTCCCTGTTCTTTCAGAGGGAGGAGACTGGCCCCTTAAACTGAGGAGAGCTGGCATCTGCTGACACACTTTACTCAGGAAATAAACAGAAGGGCTTCAGTTGAACAGTGAGGCCTCAGATTACAAGAGATTCTCAGATTAGAGCCAGTTCCCTTCCTCTTCTCTTTTTCTTTGTCCCTATCTTCCTGTTATTTAGTTAAAAGGGGATTCTGTCATTCCTTGAGTAGGTTTTTTGAACACACTTTCCTCTTCCATGTGACCTAGGGAGGACTTGGGTCATAAAGTCACTAACAGTGTGGGAACAGAGAGGGCCAGCTGTGGAGAGCAGCCTGAGAATCTACAGGATGGTGAGTAAAGCCCACCATCAGTCTTTTCATGTCAGAAAATGGACCAAAAAATTCTCTTTTCTCTTCTTTTCTTTCTTTATGAAAATGGTACACTTGTTAGTGTCATGGTCCTCGGTCCCCTGGTGATAGACGTCCTTCTTTTCTCTCTCTCTTCCCCTTGGTTTTCTCTCTGTCTCTCCCCAGTCAGTGTGTGTTCGTGAGTGAGTGGTGACCCTAAATATGCTTTATTTCAGGAACAGGTGTGTTTCACTGAAGATCTCTCGATACATCTGTTTCTTGTCATGCTGATGCAGCTGTAGCTCTCTTCAGCAGACCTGGGAGCCTCACTCAGCGCCAGATCGTTGACAAGTATAGCACAGTAAGCCAGTTTCACTTCTCATAGAGTGTTGACACCTTTTAAATCCTGCACCTCCCTGATCCACAACCTCTGTTTTCCTTGTCTCAGCCTTGCCTTGCTTCTGACCGCAACGTTTACGGATACCTGAAACCTGGACCATGCTTTGGATAACCCTAGCGCTCTGGGATTACTTGGACACTCAGGAGCCCCCTCACTGGAGAAATCCTGCACCACTCTGTACAGCACCAGAGCACTAGCACTTATATATATATACTATCTCTTGCACCATTAAATCTCTGAACTTTCTGTAAACTGTGAACCGCATCTCAAGTCCTTCCTTCAGCCTTAGAATCATGACAGTTAGCAACTGCATTCACCAGCAGTTTGTTACAGATTTATGCCTGAATGGTGTTTCATGCACCTGAATTGTGTATGTGGGACTGACTCAAAATTAAACTTCAAAATAAAAATAAAAATACACTGTCCATTTTCACAGTGATGATGGAACACTGGAAGCGTGGATGGTATAAAAGATTGATCTGAACAGTGAAGTCAACTCAAAGTATCTTAAACCTGCATTCTCATTAATGGCCACCAAGCGGTGAAAACTGTGGTTGCAAGAAAACATTTTGTACATTCTTTTTACAATTGTTACTTTTAAAGATCCAGTGTGTGATACTTATTGACATCTGCTGGTCAGAATTCAGACTGCAACAATTTAATACCTGTCTTCAACCCCTCCCTTTCCAAACCAGCTGGAGAACCTCTAGTGACCACCAGGAAACAAAATGGAGTCCTCTACAGCCACGTCTGCGAATATGCTGAATTTAATGAGATTTAGGAATTTAAAGTAGGATTTGGGTGATGTCGGGAATCAACAATGGTCAGAGTGATTGGGGATGGCAATTGAAAGCTCATGTTCCCATTAATGCCTTAAAGTAACTTTATCATTATGATGAGATTCATAATAAACTGACACAGATGTGTCTGGGGGTGTGCGGGCTCATGCACCCAGCTTCATGCCCACAACTTCACACGACATACTTTGAGGTTAATGTGTGTGATTATGGAGCAACTACACTAATCCATGATTATCATCAAAAGACAGAAAACAAAAGGAGGGCATTGCTGACTGTTACATTGGTTTTAAATAAGAGCATAACGTGATTGTTCATTTGCAGAGATGTTGTTTAACTGTTTATCTTTGCTGTGAGCACAAGGTGCATGGAAGGAGAGACAGGTGAGCTATTTTACACAAAAAACAAACTGGATGATGTAGTAGAGCTACATGTCTAAGGTAAATAAAGTAAAGAACAGGCTTTTTATCGTTTTCGCTACTGGGCTGACATCCATCCACTTAAGTTAACTAATTGCAGTGAAGCTAAATCGTTCAGTGTTGTACGTCAACATGTAAAAGTCTCTTCATGCTGGAAATGAGAACTAAACTCCCCATTTGTATGTTTCTCTCTCACTGTCCTGTTTTGATTTTTTTCCCATTTTTGTCACACATTATGCGTTATGGAGGGTGGCTATCAGTGCCTGGGTAGCACGGTGGTTAGCACCATTGCCTCACAGCAAGAGGGTCTGGGTTTCAATCCAACAGCCAGCCAGCTTAGGCCCTTCTGTGTGGAGCCTGCATGTTCTCCCTGCGCTTGCATGGGTTCTTTCCGGGTGCTCCGGCTTCCTCCCACAGTCCAAAGACGTGCAAAAGTGTTAGGTTAATTGGCGATCCCAAATGACCATTGGTGTGAATGGTTGTCTGTCTCTCTGTGTTGGCTCTGCAACAGACTGGGGACTTGTCCAGGGTGTACCCCACCTTTCGCCCTATGACAGCTGGGATAGGCTCCAGCACCCCCCCGCGACCCTGAATTGGATAAGCGGAAGAAGATGAATGAATGAATGGATAGCAGTGACCCAGCAGTGATGCTGTCCGCCACTGGAGATGCCAGAGGGGGATGATAACTGGACTATGGAGCAAATCACCCAACTTAATTAGAAGTTTAGTTTTTTCTAGTGCAAAAGTAATAGATGGTGACTAGGCATAGCCATTCTGCATTGTGATAGCATTTTATGGGAAACACTAGCTCAAAATGCAAAAGCATGAGTCTGTTTGTCCTGTCTGAGAGACATGGCAGTGCAACATCACAGCTTCTTTAGAAAGGATTTGCTTTTACTGAAGTGCTTTTCATACATGAACAAAAACAAATATTATCATTAACAATTATTATTAACAATTATTTTATAGAGTGATTTCACACTATAAAAAGCATAACAATGTATGTTAAACTCAACTTATGAGAACAGATCACATTAATTGTTACACAATGATCCTCAAAGGTACTTTGACAGCAGTTAACAATCATTTATGTATCAGAATAAATCATTGTCTAAAAAGACGTCCACTGAGGAAGTGATATTTTTGGTTGGTTCATTTGTCTCATTGTTTATTAGCAGGGTTACGCAAAAAGTTACAGACAGATTGGCGCAGAAATTTTATCAGTGGTGGGACTTGGCCCAAGTAATTAAATTTTGGAGACAATCCAGATCCAGATCTTGACATAGAAAATCAATGATTATTCAGTCTTTGCGGTGGTATGCAGTCTCGGCCTTCTCTTGTCTATTTTGGCTTCCTCATGAAGGATATACTATGAAGCAAGTTCAGCATATCCAGGCTTTCTCCGCATTTGCAAGTGTGACAAAACCTAAAACCTCAGTCGGAGATAATGAGAATCATGAAGGTGACTATCAACTTTCTTTGTCAACCCAGGTTTTCTATTTCAGGTTCTGTGCACGTTCACATAAAAGGGGGTGTATTACACACCATTTGGCTCTTCATTCGCAAACAATGGGTCAGCTGAGCACCACCTACTCTAATCAGAGAAGAGACATTATCGGAGGAAGCTAGCAATCACAAAGGACATCAAAATATAACATGTAACACAGTTGTTGCAAATAAGACAAGAGGGCAAAATTGCAGAAAATCTTTGATCTTGGTTATCATTAGCAGTTTTTTAACGCTTAATTGATGATCATCGAGAGCACATGGAGCAATAAAATAATGTATTTTTACAGGTCAGTACAGCTCAGTGCCGCTGTTTATTTCTAACTTGACAGCTGCTCTTTAGAGTGGTGAAAACTTTATCGTGATACTTCAAACATTACAGGTTACTCTTTGTATTCAGTGCTGACCCTCTCCTATTGCATAATAAAGTAGGTGTGGAATCTCTTGAGCTGAAAGTGAAATTAATCTTATTGGTTGAATATTATTGTAACAAATAGACTTCAAATATAAATGATCAATTCTCTAATCTGAATTTAAGTAGCTGCAATTCCATGATTGTAAAAGATACTTATCAGCTAATTAGGACCAAACATATAGACATTTAAACATTTTCTACATCACCACCTGAATATATGCAAACTCCTGTGACAATGCAACACAGTGTGAACTACTTCTGTAACATCACAGATGTAGTAAGATAGTAGTAGTAAGTATGACTGCATATGTAAAACATATTCCTAGAGCAGAGAATCTATAAAGCACTCAGATTATACTGGAAATAAAATGATCAAAAAAACGTGGTGCTTCTGAATTATTTTAAACCAAAATTCTCAGTATAACCTGATCTTGACCAGGTTATGTGTTCAGCATAATTTACTCTGGTGATCTAGCCAGGTTAAAAGAGAGCCAGCTTCTTGACACTGAAAACTCTGCTTTTATGTTCAACATAGCTCATTAACCCATCAACCTCACTTCGTAGGACACCCCTCGGTTTATGAGTTCAGCATATGTTACCCTGGTGACACCTTCGTATCACTGAAAACTTTGACTTTAAGCTCAACATAGCTGGCCAACCCTTTAATGTTGCTTCATAATTCACTCATCTGGGCTCAAAATGAAGCCTGAATCTGTTCCCACAAACTCCTGTTATAAAACTGTACAGCAGAACAAACATTTTTACAGCCTGAAATACAAAACAGTTTAAATCTCTATAGCTAATATTCCCTTTCATGACAACTATAAGAAATCTTTTTGTTTTTTCTTTTATAATTCATCCTTTTAAATTTCATTAGAACCTATAGTTTTGCATTGGGGGTGGGGCTGATGTCTGCTAAGCTTGTCACTGAACTGGATCTGGTGGATCTGATCGGGATGACCATTGCTTTTTTTGGAGGATTTTTACATCACTTTCCTTATAGTTACCATTCAAAATATCAGTGCTCCAGTTCTGGTGAGTGAAATCTAGCATTTTCTGATAGTCTGTATCTGTGCATGGTACCTGTGCAGTCTATGAATGCAGACTGCAAACAAATCTCGTTAGCATTAGCCAATAACTTAGCCAAGGAGAGGTTTATATGTAGTCTGTTGCTTAGATCTGTTAGCTTCAGATTCATATTAGCTGCTGTATTGGCATAAAAGTGAATGTTCATATTTTTCATAATGATTAGCTACAATCTACACTGTTCTGTGGAAAACACCATTCTCAATAATAATGTTCGCTATTTAATCACACCACTTTTTTCACATATTTGAATTATTAAAATAGTTTGTTTAACTTGAAAATATAAGAATTTTCTTTACCCAGAAAGAAAAATTTAATTCAAAATTACCACATTTATACACATGAAGTTTTTGGTGAAAAAATTAATGTATTTTATTTTATCTATTAATTACAGTTTTGGAAACATTTTGTATGGTTGTGTTTTTCATATTATAGGGTTGATATTATCAAATGCACACATCCCGCTATGATAAAAGCAACAATTATAAACTAAACCAGCCCAGGGTTGCCTATTTTATTTAACAGACAAGAATTTTTGCAACCAGATAATTTGAAAAAAATGCTATAACCACTTATGAAATGTATAAATTGAACATTTTAAGGTATAGTTAAAACAATGATTGTTGAAAGAGGACAGATAAGAGGATGTGTCACCCATACGCCCTTGGAACTCACGGTGATGATTGATGGTATTGATGAGTCTAAGGCCGACATTGGCGTGGTTGTTGGTCATGAGCACAACATCAAAGAGCTCCTCACTATCGGGGTAAAGCTCTCTCAGTTGAGTGTTCACAGCTTCCAGAGCCTGGGAACACAAAAAACACAGCTTTAATAAATCAAAAGGATAATACTGCACCCCTGCAGTGGGTTGGAAAGGAGTGTGAATATATTTGAGTGGGCTTGTGGTTATGCTTTGTATTCATCCTCCGCCTCCAGAGACACGACCTAACAACGTCAACAGAGAATCACTCTGCATTTGTGTGTGTGTGTGTGTGTGTGTGTGTGTGTGTGTGCTTGTTTCTCCTCCTCCTTGTCTTCCCAGTCTCTGACCTTGACAAAGGAGAACGCAGGTCCGGGGCTGAAAGGCTCTGTTTCATGCTCCACCTGGTACTTCATGTACTCTTCCATGCCTTGCTGTTCATAGATTTGCTGCTCCTTCTCCATGTTGAAGAGGACTCGGGATGACACAGCGATGGTGATGGCATTTTCTGGCTTGGGCTGCAGGGTGAGGGGTTAAAAATATTTCAATCTGGAGAGAGATGCTGACATTGCTATCCACTCTGCCACAGAGCTGTATTTATCCTGAGTGTAGGGACACAGTATAGTTACAGCAGTTATAATTTTTTGAGCAAAAGCACAAGATATTGATGGACCCTTTTCTGAACTGCTAATTTTATTACAAGCATTATTGCCCCTGTCTGGTATGCAGCAGTGGAAAAACTGAGTGAGCTGATGTGACAGAACAGAAGTGAGAGTGTGATATGACATACTTTCCTCTAAGCCTGATAATGTGGGTCCACACACCAGAAGGCTGACACCTGTTAACTCTTTAGAGGCTGAGACCTTTTAGAGAGCCTTTTATAATTGGGGGAGGGAATCCCATTTTGTAATGTTTTTTGGCTATGAGTCCTCTGAACTTGACAAGATAAATCTTAAATTACTGTCAGACACTTTGACTTGGCAAGAAGATAAAAAAAATACTCAGGCTTTAAGAGTATTAAACAAATCACAACATATTTGTGAACTAAATCCAGGAAAAATTGCTGTGCTTATGTGGTGCAAATATAACCATGGAAAACTGGTAAAAGAAAATATTGACCAGCATGCATTATCTCCAAATCTTCATCAAGGTCTGACAAACACCCAATCAGTCAGAATTAAATACAAGCCCTGAGTGGCAATCAACCCCCACCTGTGGCATGGTATATAACCCATATATAGCTCTACATAGAAAGCAAAAGCCCTGGGCATGTCACACCAGTACAACTGTACAAAAACTCAAAACAATATTCTACAAAAGAAACAAATCCTGAAGGATAGCAAGAGACAATTTTCAAGGAAAATAAAAACAAGGAGAACATAGCCTCATAATATTAATTATACCTGTGAAGTAGACAGGTAGCTATGTGCTATATTAAGAAAATGAAATAAAATGGTCTTAAAATCTTACTAATCATAATTTAATACTATTTGAAATAGCCTAATATATAAGAAATCCAAATAAGTTTGTAACACTAAATTACACATATATACAGTGGGTACAGAAAGTATTCAGACCCCTTTAAATTTTTCACTCTTTGTGTCATTGCAGCCATTTGCCAAAATCAAAAAAGTTCATTTTATTTCTCATTAATGTACACTCAGCACCCCATCTTGACAGAAAAAAACAGAAATGAAGAAATTTTTGCAAATTTATTAAAAAAGAAAAACTGAAATATCACATGGTCATAAGTATTCAGACCCTGTGCTCAGTATTGAGTAGAAGCACCCTTTTGAGCTAGTACAGCCATGAGACTTCTTGGGAATGATGCAACAAGTTTTTCACACCTGGATTTGCAGATCCTCTCCAGTTCTGTCAGGTTGGATGGTGAACGTTGGTGGACAGCCATTTTCAGGTCTCTCCAGAGATGCTCAATTGGGTTTAGGTCAGGGCTCTGGCTGGGCCAGTCAAGAACGGTC
>VUQH01071180.1:0-13564 GCA_015106775.1 Etroplus canarensis | reverse complement strand
GACCCAGTCTTGGTGTTTCAACTTATGTGTCTTGTTCAGTGCTGGTTGGGTTTCAGCCTTTCTTACCTTGGCCATGTCTCTGAGGACTGAACACCTTGTACTTCTAGACACTCCAGGTAGGTTGCATTTCTGGAACATGACAGCACTGGAGGATAATGGGTTCCTGGTAGCTTCACGTTTGATTTTTCTCAAATCTGTTCTCTCAACACGTTTCTTGTGACACTTTTGGGTATTTGCAACAAAACATTTTTTGGTTTTGTGGCCATGTCCTAATATCTTGGTCATTTCAAGAGTGCTGCATCCCTCTGAAAGACGTTTTATAGTTTTGACTTTTCCTGGCTTATTTTGCCTGAGGAAAAGAAGCTGCCTAATAATTGTGCACACCTGATATAGGGTGTTGATCTTCTAAGGCCACACCCAAATGCACATCACTGTATATGCTTAAATCTGATAGGCATTCAAGTTTATATACAGTATCTTTGAGTTGAAAAGTATGCATAAAAAGGACAATATGATCAAAATACTCACTTGCCTAATAATTGTGCACACAGTGTATATAATATAGATGAAGCTCATCTCATCCAGTTTCAGTGCATCCCAGGTACTTCCTGTTGGAGCTGACCCAAGTGTCTGCCTGCCTGCACGCTTCTCAGTTTCCTGCTGTCCACATGGGAAGGACAGAGTAGTACGACGCAATACACACACCTCACAGCAATGTGTTCAGCTGATAACCTTTCACACACAGCATGATTTAGTAGGGTTTTCCTGCTGCTCTGTTACTCACCTTATTTCCTTTTAGTGTCTCTGATGGAGCATCAGCGTTTCTTATTTTTGTGCTTTATGTGTGGATTGATTTATAATATAGCTGTTTTCTTTTCTATATTGTAAAACGTATAGTTGTAGTTTGAAAATGTTGCCTCAAACTCTGAGAAGTTTCGTCAGGCAAATGATGAATTGAGAAGGTATTTGTCAGATTTAGAGATATTGAACATAACCACTGTTTGCAGTCCTGGATAAGGAACATGTTGAGCTTTAGTTGCTAATACCTTTTTTCTCTTAGTCCACTTTAATTGGAAGTCAGCCTGTCTCCTCACCTTCCTTTGGATGCCCAGACCTCCCACCTGCCTCTCATTCAGGACTCGGAGCCGGTGGTCTGGCAGGCGTCAGGCTGGTCGGCTGACTAGATACCAGCTCTGCTTTGTTCTCCTGAGCAGCCAGTCTGTTTTGTTAAGTCTCCACTGTTAAATTGCTTGAAATCACTGATGCAGCGTCTTAGTACAATAAAAGGTTGTTATTTAGCTGTTCAGGCCTACACATTTCTTTCTGTACTGGCTAAGACAACAGGATTTAACATCAGTCACAGTATTTGTCCTCAGTAACTCACTCTATGTTTTCTGCGGTGCAAGCTGTCACAGTATCCCCTGTGTTACTCTTAAGGGACCCTCCAATTAAATAGTACTCTGTTGTTGTTTTTGTGTATGACCTTCCTAGACCCTAAGTTTGTTCCTTTGGTACTTAAGATTAACAAAACCATGTTTCCTGCCACCACTGACTCACCCTAAGGTTGAAGAAAACCCCAAAGCTTGTTGGCTTTTTGTTCTAGCTGGCAGCATTTAACAGCTGTCTATTAGAGTTTTGGCTTAATATTTGTATAATTTTGTGCTTATTTTTCTTCATTTGCTGCAAGTGTGTAGTCAGGAGAAGCAAATTGGAAAATAATGAAAGTGGCTCTTCAGAAACACTGTAGCAGAATCACTCTGATCTGACCTCTTTTCAACTGAACTTTCAGTTCATTCACATGCTCCACTAAGTGTTCCCTTAACAGATACTTCCTACTGTATAATAAGCAGCAATTAGCTGGAGATTTTAACATAACTGTTAAACTCAAGCACACCCACACACTGAAAAATCTATAACATCTAAGACGATGAAGAAAACTAGTTTGTTTTTTTTTGCACTGAATCTGCTGGGTGGATCATTTTGTTCTAGTGACACACTTATTAAAATTTTTATCACTCCTATCTAAAGATGGCGAGTTCCTGGACAAGCCATAATTGTCAGGAAATGCAGTGGGTTAATTGAGCTATCTGCCTCATATTTAAAAATGGCACTGATTGTATCTAAAGAGGGCATATTATTTGTACTATCTCTTGTTTGTTCACATTTTGGGTATACACAACTTTTATCTTCATCTCAGTTTGTATAAATGAGTATACTGCAGTGGTATTACTGTGCAGACTGACTCTTGTGTATTTCACACGTACAAGGAAGCGGTACTATGATGACCACAAAAGCAACATTTTATTATTCTGACTATTCCAATCTTCAGTCTCTAAACTTATACAAAAAGAAGTATGCTTTTAATCAGCTGTAGAGCTAAAGATGCACGTTAATTCCAGATGGAGAAATGCATGTCTTGTATATGCTTGTCTTGTTGTTAGATTAGTTGTTGCACATGGTTGTAATTTTTACAAGGACAGACGGTGAAGAACCTATCTTGATACAAAAATATTGCAACAGTTGAAATTGAACAGAATTGTACTAATAAACTGTTAAAAGTTGAGCCACTCATGAATACACTTTTCAGCACAGAACAATAGGCTGCTCGTACAAAATTAAACAAGTGCAACTGCTTTTTGAACTGCAACTCTACTGCTGCCCTCGCCAGCATTTTGAGTTGTATTAAAATTAAGCAAGTACAAGATGCAATCTATAACTTCCATGTCTTTGCTCATAAAAAGCAAACCTTAACTGTTTTCAATTTTGGCTCTATAACCTTCAGGTTGGCTTCCTTTGCTACCTCTCAACAGGTTCCACTGCTTCTGCTAATTTTCGAAATCTCTTGAAGTCGCATGCTGTACTTTTGCACTTGCGCATCCTCAGAGCTTGATCACTTCACTGCATGAAAACATTGACTCTTTAACTTAAGTATCCTGTTGAAGTGGAGGACGAAGTGACAGTGCTAAATCGGGCACCCAGGGCATATAGATGCTATGAGTTTTTCTGTATTGCTGCACAATTGCACTCTCCACAGGTAGAGGGGAAAAAACAACCAGTATATTTGTGCTCCTCGCCTGATACACAGCATCTGGGCTTGCAGACAGCAGTCTCTTTCTTTTAAAAATCCTGTCTGGTGGTCATTGCCAGAGACCCAGCTGTCACCAACATTAAGGTCAGTTCAGATCAATGCAGAAATTGAGGTTTGCTATCTGTTTAAGTTTAATGTCTGTGGTGAAATAACAAATGTGCTCCTTCAAGTGGTCAGAAGGGGACAGTGAAAACAATAGTGGTCACATTTAAATCTGGTAGTAGAACTTTGTTCATCACACCCTTTTCATAGTGAGGTTGAAGTGAAACATGACTGACTAATTTCCACTGCATTCAGGATATGTCATTGTAGTTTAACCAGTAATCTGGTTCTTTGCATGCACATAAACATTGTCACTGTAAATTTGATGTCATGTCATAGTAATGCCTATTAATCCCCATTAAGTGTGTCTAAGGAAAACTGTTGCAAGTGTTTGTTTTGATTAGATTAGTTGAAGTGGCTCTTAGGTATACGTGCCTAATTCCTGCTGTACAGTCCGTAAAGTGGGGCACCAGACCTTCCTTTGAGGTCAGAGCACCATCAGCCAAGAACCTGCCAGAAAGCTGAATGCTGGAGCATGATTGATAACCTCCAGTGTTTCTCCCACACAATTTATTAGTTTGTTTTTTGCAGGGCACTCTTTCACCATCTGGAGCACTCGCTTCTCAGTACATGGGACCACCCCCTCACTCCCCAAGGCTCTTCCAGTCCTTTCTTCTGTTGTGAGGGGGAAACGGCTTGTACTGAACAATGTAATTTTCCTGCAGTGTGTCAAGACTGTTCCAGTGACAAGACACAATCAGCCATCCTCCACCTTATGCCCCCTAGCTCTGCCTGCCTCTCACTCAGTCCTTCCAGGCAGTGCTTCACCCACCAGCAACAGCCTCTTACTTTTTCCCCCTGCCTCTTTGTGTCCCCTTTTTTTTAAAAAAAAATTCCCTCTAATGCCAATTTCCTTCACCAGAGTAGCTGTGGTCTTTAGCTCTTAAGGTGCCCTGAGGAGGGTATATTGAGGGTCTGATCCTCTCAGTCTGGGACCCTAAAGTCATATCCTGTGTGGGGCTTTAGTCTGAAACTGCTTTACTGGTTGTTTTCAGTTTGAACATTGAGGACGGTACACAGCTGGTTTAGACTGGAATCCTGATTCATAAAAAACATAAAGATGCCTACTCTTATCTAAAAAAAGAGTGCATGTTTTTTTATTAATTTTTCCAAATGTAGCTGTAGCAACAATACTCCTTTACCCTCCTTTATTGTATAAAATTTCCACTAGAACATGGGAAGCTTAAAAGACTGACACAAATACAAGGTATATGAAACAAAAAACTGGGCCAGCTGTTTGTGCTGATGAATTACTTCTTTCAGGCAAATTAGTCTCTGCATGTTATTTTCATACTTTCATTAAATTTGCCTAAACCAAACACTTGCCAGAAGGAAGGAAAGCATAAATGAATGTTTAAAATCACTGTGTGCAAATTAAAGTGTGCAGAATTTGTCGTAAAAGGTAAATGAAAGGATAAGGCTGCCTTTCCTATGAGCAGAGCTGTAAGAAAGTTGCATTAAACTCTTAATTATGATGAAAGGTTAGCAAAGCTAGCCAGATGTGATCTTTTTCTTTTGTGCGAAGACTTAAAGTTGTTTCTAAGACAGAGGTCAGTGTGGTCCGAAGTACCCAGCTAATCTTCTGTTTTCACACAAAACTGCCAGACAATACTTGCACCCTTTTTTTTGATCCCTTACTCATGTCCTCTTCTTTCTTATCCTCATCTTCCCATTTGCTCCCATAGCTGCAATATTTTACGCATAGAAAGCCACTACCTCAGTTTTCCCATTGTTTCGTTACTTGCTGCCATCTCCCCCAACGACTCCACCATAATTCTGCTTTGTGAACCAGCTCTCTGCCAGCTCCCTATTGTAGCTATCAATGATAATGATTTTTTTTCTATTTCAATCTTTATTTACAGGTTTGTGTGTGTTTTAAGTTAGTGGCTCTATAGTGCAGTGGCTACACATTTGCCTCTCATGTGAAAGATCCCTGGTTCACACCCAGGAACACCAAGCCCAGTCTTAAGGGACCACAAGCCAGTGCACTCCTTGTCAGTCCCAACTCCCCAGATAAATGGGGGGTTGCATCAAGGAGAGCATCCGGCATAAAAATCTGTGCCAAATTACATATGCAGATTCATAAAAGGTTACAAAACAGGAAAAGGCTGAAAGTACCTTTATTATTTACAGTTTTTTGAAAAGGACAAAAAAATGCCCATCAAAATAATCACAACAGAAATTAAACAGAACCCAGATTAGTTTACAAAAAGATGGTGGCTTAAGCTTTAGCTTATTACACCTACCTTTTTTATTGGGCATATTCTCAAAAGGCAGCACTTTAACTAGATTTCAGCAAAACAAAGACAAAAAAATTGTAAATTAAGAATAAAGAAGTATAAGACAAAAAATGTGTCATTAACAATTAGTTTTATATTTGTCTACCACCTGATTTTTCTTTAAATTTTTGCATTGTGAACTAAACGGTCTTAATTTGACACTACAAGTTCACTCTTTTGACAGATATGTATATTTTAATAATAATAATAATAATAATATTTTATAGCAAATACAAATAAAACTTTCAAAGCATGGTTGCAAAATATGGAAAACAGCTCACAAATGGTAAACAAAAACAAAGTAAACACGGTTGTAATTTAAAAAACTGTCTAGCAGATGTGTTACTCTAGGAAAAATTACATTTTGAGATAATGACACTCTTGATAAATGATATGGGGGTTTCCTAATCAGCTCAATTTTAAATATTATTATATACATTTAGACTGGTAACTTATCAGCAGAGGTTGCTGGGTGATTCCAACTTGCTCATATCTGTGAGTCTCTGGTCAGTGTGTGCTTAAACCTTTTCCTGCCAGTGTTTCAGACACGTAGATATATTTATTTTCATGCCCTCCACTGGTCATTGTGCCAAGGCATGTTCCCCAGCTCAACAGATTTTAAAACAATAAGTATAGGTTTTACTTCATGGAAGGAGCAGCTCGGTTACATGCCATTGATAGCTCTCAAGTGAAGAACAAGCTGACTGCAGAGTGCAAACATTAAAAGGTCATATCTGGATATGGACTTGCTGCTGATGAGTCACTTATTGCTGTTGTGTGTGCTGCTAAGACCCTTTTTATTAATAAACCAAGTCACAAAACGTGATTTGTGGTTGTGGCTGTCCCTAGTTAAATCTCACATAAATACAAGATTACATGAATGGCTCAATTGTATCTCTCCCATGGTCTTTGATCAGAGGGAGAGGTGGGTGGTCTTCACTGTACTAATGCTTAGCCCAGACAATATGAGTGTGGGAGGGTGTGTTTATGTGTGTGTTGTTCATCATTACTCATATGATGCCTTCACGTTACCATGGTTGTAGGACTTCCTCTGTACTTGACATCAGTACCTCATTTCAGAACAGATCCAGAGGTTGTGCTTCAAGCTGTTCTAGTCTGGACCAAGAAAATACATCAGTGAAGTGTTTCTACGTTGTATTGTTCTACTGATGCTGCTGTGCATCAGACTCATTGCTGTACTGATACTTTTAAAAGGAGTTTCCAGAGGGTTTCACTTTGTAGATGGTCTGAAGGTCAGAATGGCTTTTTTTTAGACCACTGTTCTTCATCTTGGGTGATTCACTGACCTCCTGGAGCTACAAAGCTCCATGTACGTAACATGCTAGCTCTGTTCCTGTTCCTGACACCAGATTATAGCAGTGAAACAAAGTAAGAAAGAACTTAGGGGTGTGTGCGTGTGTGTGTGTGTGTGTGAGTGCGCGCGCGCGCTTACATGGCTGGTATGAGGTCTAAATCCCCCTCCAACCCCCTTAGATCAGGTATTGTTGGACCTCTCTCACCCCCTCAGACTCCCTGCAGGCAGGAGAGAGCCGGTTAGTTGAAAGGCGTTTCCTGGCAAGAGAGAAGCATTTACTCTCAAGTATCTCAAGGTTAGAAAATTACGTTTGGAATAGTGAGTTTGTATGTAAAGGTATGTTGGATGTGTGGTCTGAAATATTAATTACATGGGTATATATTTCAGTACTCTTCATCAAGTATCAATATTTGTATTAATTTTAATTAGAGACCTTGTTTCCTGAGTAGATTTATAGTCCCGTCTTCCTTTGTTTCATACTGTTCTGTTCATAGACATAATGCAGTTAGCATTTGACAGTTTTAAGGCTTTATGCCATTCTAGACTTGCATTTTACAAGTGTTACTCATCACAGGGTTTTCTTTTAAAACAGGGTTTGCCATTTATTTTGTGTAAGACCATATTGTTGCTTGTCCACACCTCACGTTCCACCTCATATATTGGCTGGACAGTTAGAATTCATCATCAGACTCACCATTGCTTTATTTTGCTCAGATTCACTGTCATCTGAAACTTGATGCTTTAGCTGCAGTAGGGCAGTCCTGGTAATGTGACTTTAAATGTTTACAGCAAATATTATTATATATAATAATTTTATACAGCATTAAGAAAATGTGACGGAATCTATTAAGGAAATGGATTTAGTACAGTCTAAATATGCAACTGGAATAACTTACTTTCAGCTGGTCCCTTTTTCTTTACTCAAGAGGTCACCACAGCAGATAATTCTGCACATTTGATTTGGAAAAAATTTTACACCGGATACCCTTCTTGATACAACCCTCTCATTTATTTGGGCTTGGGACAGGCACTTGGAGTACACTTGCTTGTGACCCCCAAGGCTGGGTGTGTGTTACCTCCCAGTTTCAAACTGGTCGATCTTTCCTGTGGGGCAAATGTGTCAACCCCTCACTATGGAAACATTTGTTACTGGACAAAGTGCTATTCTCAGAATGATAAAATAAAGCATGCTTCTCTACATGCTGCTTTGGCATTTGAATCCCTTTCATTAACAGTTGTCACCCTGATTGTAGCCTTTTCTTACTACTAAATACTACCAGTTGACCCCTATAGTTGCAGTTCTTCCTAAGTTGGCTTTTTTGTGAAGCAGAGTTTCCTTTAAAGTAAGTGCATAGGTTTATAATGTGCAGAGTAAGCAATAGTTTTCTTCAGGCACACAGTTGGAACTACTGGAAACTCATAAGAGGCACACCATGGCTAGGCTTTTCCTTTAATAAATTCTCCTTGATAAATAGGGGCCCCTGTCCCTTAACCTCAAAACTAGCAGCACCCCACCATGTAGGTCAATCATTACCAACTTGTGTGGGGCATACAAACCTTGTTCAGTTTTTCTCAGTCTCTAATGAAAAGATGAGACAAGCTGATATTGTCAGTTAGTGAGGAATGAGAAAATTTTACAATCTTAAAACTTTTTAAGAGAAAATGGAAAAGTGTATTTTTAAAGTTGAGGCATTTCTAGTATAAAAGGAGGTTTAATAGCCACTGAACGATAATCAGACACACTACTTCTGATGGCACTGATGCACCATTTCATTCCCATAGTCTCACTGCCAAAGCTGGCAGGCAGCTGTCAAGTTACATAAACCTAAAGTGCTGTTGATCTGGTCTTTAGTCCAATTTTTGCTCCTCTTGATCGTGGTTGATTAGAATTGAGAATTGCCTTTTGTTTTATTTTTTGTGTGTGTTTTTTTCCCCCTTTTTTGTCTGCATTGTTGATTTCATGGGAATGCTCTGTTACATGCTTCTACTTCCAAGTATTCTTCCCTGCTTACTTTAATGGATACAAATACCATGCCAATCCAGAAGAGACTCAAAAATTACAAAAGAAAACTAACTAGGAGTGTTTGTTCATGCATACAGTCACCTGCTGAATGTCAGAATTCCAGTGATCTCCTTTTGTTTCTGTTCTCTTTTCTTTGGCTACTATTTGTTTCCTTCCCATGATGTTTGTCCAGAAGTTATTTATCATTGCTTAGCAGGTGTTTGAGTCATTCATATTTTTGTTGGTTAGCTTGTGAGAATGAACAAATCATGAAAATATTTTTCCCTCGGTAGGTTAAGTGATGAAACTCTAATCCCTGTAATGATGGGTTTGCATCTTGTTTCATTGTGATTGGAGGTCTTGGCTTAAACTACTTTGGAGCTAAAAAACTGCTTAGTCACATCTCCCACCACTGCACCATGTGTAATTATATCTATGTATAGACCTGTGGGTATGCTATATTTGGGCTGCACATAAATGCTACAGTACATTTCATACTTCTATTCCTAGAACTCAGTAATACCAGCTTTTCTCTGGTAATACATGTCTGGCATGATTCACCTGCCATTTTTCTAATTTCTAGCCCACTTTCTCACCTAAAACGATCAGTCTCCACCTCTTACGCTTACACTGGACTCATATTTGCCCAACATGAAGGGATTTTTTCATAAACAGTGTTTCATATTTTGTGATGTGAGCCAGAAACGTAAGGCAATAAATCTTTGGCTTCCTTTTCTAATTAATTCTCAGCAAGATTCTCGAGTTGTATTGTTTGCTGCCACTTTGACAACATTGAATAAACCCATAAAGCCAACCATAACAGAGAGGAGTGGGAGTGTGTGGCGTGTATGACCTGACAGGATGGCCATAAAGTGAAAATGGCTCTCACCGCCAACATCCCTGTGCCAACGAAAATACACGATTACGCGAAGGAGAGGCTGGTGTAGCATGAGGGATTAAGGCCTACATTGTGTACAGTAAATCAGCAGGAGACAACAGGTATTTGGAGCAAGCAGTGATTTTGACATCTCCTGATCCATTAGAGGTCCTGATTATAGGTCTCAGGCTGTGCTAAGCACACGTTACAGAACACAATAATTCAGGTAAACAGCCATTTAGGATTAGCAAGGTCTGGAGAAAGATGATGCCAGACAACGGACTTGTGTTTGTGCAATAACCAGCTCGAGTTTCTGGATATTTAATTTGCATTCATGAAATGCTGTGTGCTATACTGGAAATATCAACTGTTCATTTAACTGTTCTTTGTTGGAGTTTTTTCCTGTTTTATCACACATCACATCTGAATTTGTGTCTATCTAGCCTACTTCTGTAACAGGATTTATTGTTTGTTTTCATTTTTTCCTGCCATTGTGTCGCTCGTGTTTATTTTCCCACCGAGCACACAGTTTCCCAAAATTCTTTATTTGCTACCCCACCAGAGTGATGTTTATCAAGCCTCCACATTGAAGGGTTCTGTGAATCGTGTGTGAGTACATGAGGTAAAAAGAGACTCTCTCCCAGTGACACGCTCTCCTCTGGGTCCTGCAAAGCCTGTTTGTTTTTAGATCTGGCCCACAACAATACCCAGCTCTCCTCGCACACACACTATCTCGCATACACTGCGCGCAGAGCTCACTGAGAAAACAAGTGACAGCCATAACAAGGACTCAGACAGGAGCTGCACTCTGTAGGAAAACCAGTACTCACTTCCCGGGCTGCAGGCTGACTCACCACTGTACTATTATACACTACAGTACATGAAAGTCCTGAAAAAGTCAGGCAAACAACACTTGACATTTTTTGGCTCCATTACATAAGAATACATTGTGGTTTTAAAAATTCTCCTCTTGGGAAAACAAAAGAAAAATGCAACTTTGATGTTTAGAATAATAAATACTGACATCTGTCCCAGAGGTAACAGAGAAGAAAGCCCCTTTGTTTCAGCTTGTTTCTTCACCGGTTGGAGAAGAAATAAAGGCGGTCAAGAACTTTGTTTCTGATTCTTTAGAACTTGAATGCACATACAGACAGTTTTTTCCACCTGTCTACCCTTTCTGTCTCACCCCCTTGTCCTCCATAGGGGTCTTTAATTAAATTTGTTGCTGCAACAACAGGTGCTCACTCACACCCTCCTATTACACTATAGAGTTCCCTTACTTTCTGTTTATGGAGCAGCAGCTGTTATTTTTTATATATAATTCACAGTTTACAGTGAATGCACCCATTTTTTGACTGTCAGAACACTCGGGGAGTGCATCCTCCACCAAGGCCAGTGCCTTATTTCACAACTTTAAAGAAAGCATTCAAGATCTGCACAAGTATCAAACTATTTCTTTCTCTCTACTGAGTTTCATGAAATTTAGCTTGTTTTTCCATGATAATGCTGAACTGGTAAAGTTCATCTACCTGTGTGCCTAGCATAAATGATCTGCTACAGTTATGACCTGTATTCATATCATTCATATTATTTTGCTTTAGTTAAGACGGTTGGAAAAAAAAAACACATTAAATAGTAAAAGAACAGCTGCATGATTAAGTAAACTTAAAATGATACTAAATACATTATAAACTTATAACTGGCATAAAAGAATGGGCAACAAAAGATAGTTGAAACATACAAAAATAAGCAATTTTTTTAATAAAAGAAAAGGGTCTTTATTTGTAGCAACTGTGAAGATGTTTTAATTTTTTTCAGTTGAGGACTGCTGGAGTATAGACTGATGAAAGAAAGTCAAGCCAGCGCCTCTTGTAGTATTCACATGTGTGGAGTTCAAGATTTGATTCCCCTTGCAGTTGGACAGATCAGGAAGTCGCAATGAGGAAAACATGGTCTCCTCAACCTGTTTTTCTCTTGTTTCCACCTCTCAGATCCTGGATGAGATTGCAGAGCATGGGATAAAAATATATCAGCTACCTGATGCTGACTCTGACGAGGATGAGGAGTTCAAGGAGCAGACCAGAGTCCTGAAGGTGAGAGGAGGACACACAGCTGATGTCAGCTGTTATGATAACAGGTCTGTCATTTCCCTCTGCTGGTTTACTGATAGACCGTTCTCTTTCCATTCATCCTTGCTTCCCTTCACTGGAACCCCTCCTCTCTGATACCTTTATTTTCCACATGACTTTCTGTATCTCTTCCTTTGACTTTGTTTCAGTGTAGGTATCCACTAACATTTAGCTTCCTTTCCCAGGCGAGCATTCCCTTTGCTGTCATTGGCTCCAACCAGCTGATCGAAGTAAAGGGGAAGAAGATTCGTGGCCGTCTCTACCCCTGGGGTGTAGTAGAGGTGGAGAATCCCGAGCACAATGACTTCCTGAAGCTGCGCACCATGCTTGTGTGAGTGTCCTTGGTGATAAAACAGCATAAGTAACAGAATTTTGAGAAGGGAAGTGTTTTAAAAGCTTGCCCGAACTTTTGCTTTGATAAGCATCTTACAGCCAGAGAAAAAGTTAAAAGCAGAGCTCTGCTGCTCTCTAGTGTTCAAAGATCTGTTTGGTGTCTGTCTATTGCAGAACCCACATGCAAGACCTCCAGGAGGTAACTCAGGATCTGCATTATGAGAACTTCCGCTCAGAGAGGCTGAAGAGAGCAGGAAGGTGGGTTGCCGTTTGAAATCCACAGATGAGGTGCTCCTGTTTCATTCAAGGTTAATAATAGTTATCTTTTTTCCTGCAGAGCTGTGGATGAGGATGTGTTGGATAAAGACCAGATCCTGCTACAGAAAGAGGCAGAGGTAAGAACAAACAAGAAGAAATAGATTTGTCTTTTCTATTCTCTTTGTACAATATAGACTTACAAGATTCAAAATCATATTAAAAGATGCGTACAGATTTTTCAAATTCATGTGAATAAAATGCATATGTGTATATTTATTTTTCTTCACACTCATAAATCACATTATACAAATATATATACGTGTACAAACCCGTTTCTGTTTAAGTAAAATGAGTAAATACAAAGGATCTGCAGTTCAGAAAACAGTCTTTCTAGTTCACTCCCTTTGTTTGATACACAGCCATAGTGCTTAACAAACTTGATCAGTTAATACAGTGATCAAAGTAGATCTGAGCTTTCAAGTCAGTACTTGCAACATATGTGCCTTTAAACAGTTTCTTACATGGTTCAGTGAAGTGAGACCCACTAATTCACTTCTCTAACACATTGTAATCTAATTATTTATTATTGTTGTTATTTATTTGTAAAGTAACAGAACTACAAAGAAGACCCGTATGATTTATTCCTCTGTAAAGCAGCCTTATGATGAAATATTGTTTTACCAGAGAAATGCACATAGGCTGAACTGATTTTTAGTTGGGTGCTTCACTTGACCATTCAATCTTAAACAGTTCAGTAAAAAAATTTCAAGATTAAAAATGGCTAGCATGCTGTGATCCTTTTTCAGAGTATGCCTGCGAATGTGCAAAACCTACTTCAAGCTGGTCTCTGAAAAAACACTGGGAACTTATCACTCTGACTGCATTAACCTCAGTGTTCAGAGTACTCTGTGTTGTCAGGTGGAAATGTAGAATCACCTTGATTGCTTAGAAAAACTGTTTTGTCACCTTTGTTGTTACTGTCTGCAGCAATGCAACATTAACATGTTTGCTAATGTCATGGCCCTTGTTTTTGAAGCTGCAAAAGCAAACCAGGAAACTAGTCTGTTTTTCAGTGTCATTCAGTGACATTTTAGAAAGAAAAAAGGTTCAAATTTATTTTCATTCTCAGTGTATTGTTAACTTGCCTGCATGTCATCAGGTAATAACCTGTTTCCTGATTG
>VUQH01071171.1:5226-18627 GCA_015106775.1 Etroplus canarensis | reverse complement strand
GCCTCGCTTTGCCAGCGGCTCATTCCAACTGTTGTTGAGGTCTGAAAAGTTTCTGAACTTACGTGTTTGACAGGAAAAGAGCATGGTGTTTGTATTGCAGCGTTCCCCTTTTTCTTTATACTTAACACTTGTTAAAGTTTGAGGGGGGTACTGGCTTTAATGTCTCTCTACTGTCCTGTTCTACAAACTGGTGAACCAACCCTTCCTAAGAAAACG
Organism: Etroplus canarensis; assembly: GCA_015106775.1. Lineage (NCBI taxonomy): Eukaryota > Metazoa > Chordata > Actinopteri > Cichliformes > Cichlidae > Etroplus > Etroplus canarensis. The sequence goes on along the minus strand of VUQH01071171.1, from coordinate 18,411 downwards.
CTAGCCTCCTGTCAAGCAGCTGCTTACGTGCTGAGTTATTCTGTTTAACTCCTTTCTGTTCACATCGACAGACAGTTTTCATGAGCAGCTGATAGAGGACAGCACCTTCCTCAGATCTGAGGGGAGACTGGACACAGAAGTCGTTGATAAGCTCATCTTGCAGCTCAACAGAATCTACCCGCAGATCCTCACAGACAAGGAGGCAACCAAAGTGAGTCAGCCTCAGCAAACAGGCGCTGTCTTTGTGGCAGGCTGACAGTGGTGCAGGAGAGTAACATGCAAGGAGAAGAATGTAAAGATACTTTGTTATAAGTTATAATTACTGCTTCGAAAATGTACCGCAGTGCTTTTCAATGTATTGGCATGTCTAAAATATAACTAGTCATCCTGCATTAGAATGGCCAGAATCTCTTATAGTGATGTGATAACTTGCAGTATTGCAGTATTTAATGCGGGCTTAGCTGTTTAAATTAAAACCATGGCTCAAACGTCTGCAGTATCATATCACAATGTCATGTTCCCTTACCATGATATCTATATGGAGCTGGTAATGCCTGGTTAAAGCAGGCTAGCCTGGTGAAAAGCTGCTCTATTTTAAGTATACTGGGTTAAGGAGTGAACTGAAATACAACAGAATAATAGTTTATTTTTGATCGTGATCAGTCCCCGGTAGCGTAGTGGTTTACACATTTGCCTTACAAGCGAAAGGTCCTTGGTTTGATCCCAGGTGGGGACTCCATCTCACCATGGAGGGTTGCGTCAGGAAGGGGATCCGGCGTAAAACTTCAATCTGCTCTTATGAATGCTGCTTGTACAAAAGCACAGGACACTATTTGTTCCAAAGGGCTTGAAACTCATTTTGTACACAGTGTATATTGTATATATTTTTATTTTGCTTGTTTGCATTTGATACTTTGCCAACTGAAATAGTTTCATGGGATGAATGCAGCTGAGGGTAAAAACAGTTGTTGCTGAAAACCTTTATCAAATTACCAATGCGGATTAATCCGCTGTGGCGACTCCTTGGCGGAGAATGTAAGGGAGCAGCTGAAAGGTACATTTAATTTTTGATCGTGATCAAGTGATCAGGTCTGTGTTAAAGATAATTTTCCCATATTTTTGCTACTCGCTCACTCCCAGAAAACAAACAAACAAACACAATAAAACCCTTGGTTTTGGAGAAGGTGTTACTTTCCTAGTCACTGCAGGGAGATGAAATAAGAGAGACAAGGTTGAAATAGTTTGGACAAGTGCAGAGGGGGGATGGTGGATATATTGTACAAAGGATTTAAAAGATGGAGCTGCCAGACAGGAGGAAAAGAGGATGGAAGGCATAGGGTGAGATGCAGGCAAATGATCTGCTGTGGCAACTCCTGAAAGAATTAAGCAGCAAAGTTTAAGTACCTTAAAACTGTTTTTCAGCAGGCATACTTAAACTAGTAACCACCCAGAGTATATGTACTTGCATGTGTAAATATTTTTGCACAAATACTTGTTAAACTTTCATGGCCATGGTTTGGATAGCCCTGTGCAGATGCTGTGATTCAAGCACTGTATCAAAGAAGTTTTGTCTAAGATGAACGAATTATATCTATCTGTCCAGTTCCGAAACTTGGATGTACCTACAAGTGTTCGACTGGGCGAGCTCCTGACGCACCTGCAAGGGAAAGGCGAGGAAGCATGCAGGGAATTTTATAGGGCTCTTCATTTGCATGTTGAGGAAGTCTACTACAGCTTGCCTACAAGGCTCCGTCTCCGAGGTTAGTCCCCAAAACAGACAAGACCCATATCATACCACTTGTATATGTGTGTATCAATTGTTATGATGTTATGGGAATGATAATGGTTGTGTATTTTAGTATAATTTATGTTTTATTCCACTCTGCTTCTAGATTCCTTGGATCCACTCACATTTCGACGCGTCTACCACCAGAGACATGTTCTGAATGACAGAGGTAGGATGTAAAGGTTGGAGAATTAATACAATTTAGATGATGGAGGTAAAAATCTGAAAATATGACACTAAACCATAAATACAGCGATACTGCTTTTAAGTATGAAATCAGTGGATGGCTTTGTGACCTTCAAAACCTTTAAAAGTAACTATTGAGTCCGAAACTTCTGTGCAATTCTTTTGCCCTGACAAGAAATCTTAAAATGTTTATATTGATGTGCTTACTATTTTCCAGGTCCCCTCTTTTTTATGGGTTGTTTCAGCATTGCCATGGGAATGGCTTTACTCTACTACTACAGTGGTAAACTATTTCTCACCTTTTTAACACCATTTCACATTGCAGTTGCAATCACTGGATATAAACTGTAGTATTGAAATGTTTATTTTTCAACTTAATCCTACTTCTTCCAGTGTTACTAAGAAGTAACTTTTTCTTCTGTAGAAGCTAAAGTGACGGGAGGCAGCAAGGCCCTCGGGATGGCTGCTCTTGGTCTGAAAAGAAAAGCTCAGGAGGTTCTTATATGGTATATGGAAGAAAGCCTCACAAAGTAATGGGTGACTGCTTCAGCTAACTGCTCTTATGAATGCTACTTGTACAAAAGCAAAGGACACTATATGTTCCCAAGGGCGTGAAACTCATTTTGTACACAGTGTATATTATATATATTTTTATTTTGCTTGTTTGCATTTGATACTTTGCCAACTGAAATAGTTTCATGGGATGAATGCAGTTGAGGGTAATAACAGTTCTTGCTAAATGTTTACACTAAATCAGTGTAAAGCAGGTTTTGAACAAACTAATTCTCAATGAGAACTCTTATTGTAATAATGATAAAATGAGACTAAACAATGGGGTAACACATTATTGCCTTACAATACTAAGAGTAAGACTAATTAATCAGTACATTTAGGTGATGTGACGTTTTTTCATTAAGTGGTTTCAGATAAAATTGTTTTGTTAATTTGCTGTTGGAAAGCACACTGGGCAGACCCACACTGCCACCTTGCGGTCAAATGAGAAGCTGCATCACTAAACTTGTGTCTGTTTCATTAGAACGTCCACATATTCTGGTATTCCCATTGAAATAGCGAAAAGAATATATAAATTAATCATGCGAGCAACCAAAAAAAGGTATTGAGCACGATAAATCCAGAAAGGTAACAATTTAGACGAGTTTATAGCGAGCTTTGCAATCACATGACTACATCTACCAATGAGATCCCGCTTTCCCACCGCTGTGCATTGTGGGCAGCGTACAGACCGAACCAAAATACGCAAATGTCGAATAAAATGAAAAAAAAAAACACTGCATAAATGTTGAACCACCGGTTTAAAAGAAGCCAACAATGGGAACATTTGCAAACGATTACAAAATAGAACTTGCACCGTGAGTGAAACCAAGCTTTATAGTTGTGGGTATATATAGTAACGTTCCGCCGCTTCTTTTGTGTGTTGTATGAAAGGAGAGAAGGTTAGCACTCCCCTTGACAAGGATGGAATTGGCCCCTGTGGCCTGCAACACACATACGGTTAAGGCATTGCCACCTACTTCGTGGCATCTCTAACCAAGTTTTTTTGTAATGCCGTAGGTTAAGCTTCAACTACATTTATCCGCTTTCTCTTCCCGTCCTCTTAACTGTGCACTTCACCAAGTCCCGCCCTTCCCAGTTCAGCGTAAGAGCGGAAGCTGCCTCAATGTTTTTCCTCTGATTCCGACAGGAGGTTTTTTTTCCGTTAGTAATATTTGGCTGACGACTTAAAATGTTAAGCCTGGCGTCCAGTCGCTCACCAAAGTGGTTCGTTACTGCTGGTACAATTTAATCGATAGAAATTCCAATCTGTGTTATGAATAATCTATCCTGTTGAGAGGATATTTTGTTGATGCTGTTTTATATCAATTTGCACCAAATGTTAATGCAAATGTGATTTGGTTGTACTTTTATGGGAAAAATGCAGAGAAAGGGCTTTTGAACACAACACTGATGGTGCTTTGTGTAACCTTCTTATTAGTATGAAGGTTAATTCTCAGGATTTTAGATGCTCTGTAGCTTAAATGGGTTAGCTGATTATGCTTTATACACAACCACTTTGTAATTGTAAAAGGAAGCACTGACTTAGGTTAGTAAATATAAATCCATTGAGTCTGACATGATTTGTGTGTACTGTGTTAAAATGCCTTACATAAGGCCATCATTATAAGTGCCATCATTTGTAAAACTGAGCATTTTTTGTTTGCACAGTAAAATAAAAATGTGCACAGTAATAAAAAGCCAACACCCAACTTGTTTTTGTAGTTTTATTTTGTAAAAAAATGTATTTTAAAATAGTGCATAATGTAAGATTACAAATAAAAGCCGAGAAAAACATTGATCCTTAAAAAATGAATTTACAAAGTAACAACCACGTAATTCAAGGCACAAACACAGACACTAACTAATACAGGCACATAAATCAGTTTAACGTCTTAACATCCACCAGGTCACTTTTGACCCATCAGGAGTTAGGGTTCAGTTTTTGCATCAGTCACATGCTAAAAAGGCAGAAACTGGAAGGTGTAAAGCTTTAAATTAAATGTAATATTTGGTTTTTTTCACATTTTTTTCTTAAAGCTTTTTGATTTAGGTGTTCCTCAACCTAAAACTCTAAACCTAGATGGGTTGCCAGTGAGTTGGTGTACACTCACTGGTCACTTCATTAGGTACACCTATTCAACCACTTATTAACGCACATGTTCAATCAGTCAATCACATGGCAGTAACTTAATGCTTATAGGCATGTAGACATTGTCAAGACGATCCACTGAAGTTTAAACCTAGCACCAGAATATAGAAGACAGGTGATTTAAGTATTTGGCTGGCATGATTGTTGGTGTCGGAGTCTTGAGTATTTCAGAAACTGCTGATCTACTAGGAGTTGCAGAGAATGGTCCAAATAAGAGATTATATCCAGTGAGCTGCAGTTCCCTGTGCAAAAATGCCTTGTTGATGACAGCGGTGAAAGGAAAATGGCCTGACTGCTTTGAGTTAACAGGAAGGCAACAGCAACTCAAATAACTACTCATTACAACCAAGGTATGCAGAAGAGCATCTCTGAATGCACAGCACATCAGACCTTAAATGTGGGGCCAAAGCACTGGTGCCACCCCTATCAGCTAAGAACAGGAAACTGAGGCAATAGTTTGTTCAGGCTCACTAAAATTGGACTAAAGAAGATGGAAGAAATGTTGCCTGAGCTAATGAATCCTGATCTCAGATGCAAAATTTGGATGGTAGGGCCAGAATTTGGTGTAAATAACATTAAGGAATGGCTCCATCTTGCCTTGTACAAATAGCTCTGGCAAGTGGTGGTGATGTAATACGTGGAGGATTTCTTGGCACACTTTGGGCTCCTTAGTACCAACTGCCTACCACAGCCTACCTGAGTATTGTTGCTGACCATCTCCATCCCTTTATGACCACAGTGTACCATCCCCTGATGACTGCTTCCAGCAGGACAACATGCCATGTCACAAAGCTCAAATCATCTCACACTTGTTTCTTGAACATGACAATGGGCACTCAAATGGCCTGCACAGTCACCAGATCTCAATCCAACAGACTGCATTTGGAATGTGGTGGAATGGGAGATTTGTATCATGGATGTGCAGCTGACAAATCTGCAGCAAATGTGTGTGCTAACATGTCAATATGGACCAAAATCTCCGAGCAATGTTTCCAGCACCTTGTTGAATCTATGCCATGAAAAATTAAGGCAGTTCTGAAGGTAAAAGAGGGTGCAATGTGGTACTAGCAAGATGTACCTAATAAAGTGGCTGGCGAGTCTATGTTAACAGGTTAAATGTTAAACACCACAATTTGCATAGCACTAAAAACAAAGTAGGTAAGGCTGATTTCATAATTTGATAAAAATTTGAAAAATGTAAACATATTACAGTGGTAAAGCTGTTATACTAATACCTCGTGCAGCAACAGCACAGGATGAATCATGATGCACTAACAAATAAGAACTTTCTTTGGATTATCCTGGGGTGATCATGTTTTTTCTTCTCTTTTACTAAATGCATAATAACATGGGGACATACTAACTCTTTTTATTGTTTTTACTGTTGTTTACAAAACATTCACAGTGACTAACTAACTAACTATTGTTTTTAATGTTTGTTTTTTCATGAAGACAATCATTTAAATGCATCTGCAACCTGAGCATGACAAGAGGTAACACTGGTGAATAGCCACATGAAATAAGAACTGGCTAAGCTGTCCATGGTTGACCATGGTCAGAGAAACCGGGATCTCCTCCAACACACACACACACACACACACACACACATAAAAACAGCAGACAACTATACTATACTGTAACTTGACTCTCAGGGTACTTTGATTACCCTCTGGCCTGGTAGGCTCAATTACAGAAAAGCAAATGCACCTCCATGCCACCCAGTTTGGTGAATAAATGTATTGTCCCTCTATAGAGGTGGTCATAACTAAACTGATCAGCAGGCATTAAAAATCCTGTAAAAAGGTGATCAACCACTCGGACTGGGCTGCTGGACGCCGAAGGCTGTAATGAAGATATTGATTACAACGATGACAAAGACGAGGGCTGTGGCGATGTTCTCCAGGATGTCCAGCTTGGAGTGCACGCTTTCATCATTTAGATTCCACTTTACTGAAAAAGGAAGTGAAACATGAATTCCTCATTACTGTTTTTGCACAGTCAGTAGGAATTACCCCTGTTTGCCACATGGGAGCAGTACAGTTTCCTGTCATGTCATTACTGAAGGATATGATATAAATTAACAACATCTGACAGCGCTGCCCTCAGGTGAATAATTAGTTTTCTACTTCATTAAGACATTACATTAAAAGGAAATGTGTGTGGGTCTGCTGTTAAACAGACTGTGGCTTTACATGCCATATTAGTATTGTCAGTTCTCCTGTGACAGAGAAGTGAGAGCTCTTTAAAGGTGGAAGCAGCTGACAGCAGAGGCAGCTCACAAGCATTTTTTTTCCTGTTGTTTCTCTCAAGACTCACAATAGTATCCTGTTAGGATATGATAAGAGTATAGCTGGTGGGTGGGTCACTATGGGAACACACACTTTATGCTGTTCTAGTGAGGTACCATATATATCTGGCAGCAGAATCAACTCGATCAAGATGGATCATATTTGCCCTCTCTATGGGAACTTAGAGTACAAAAAAACCCAAGATGGAACAATCGACCAACATAAAGTAGTTTACACACTGCAGGAAGGAGTTTTTGTTTCACTGAAGCACTTCCAGCTTCAAGTACCACATACTTTAGTCTGCAATTATCAGTCACAGGTAACATTGTACATAAGAAGCAATCAGCTCTACTCAGATAACATAAAAAAGTTAGTCTGTCTCAGCAGCTGGCTAAAAGAATAATAAGAGGGCCACATTAATTAATTTGATTTGAAAAAAGAAAAAAGTTGTTGGTATGTTTTATTTTTTGTATTTTTATTTTGCAATCTGGACACCATATCTGTTCTTTAGTTTAAATAAAACACGTTAAGTGTATCTATCATCTTATGTCATGAGTCTTTATGCCCCACAAAATGAAGCACAATTAATAATGAATAGTTATGGGTTATGCCAGATACCCTTCTTGACACAGCCCTTTATAGAGGGAGGAGCATGTATCTTCACCTGAAGTTGAATGAGGGGCACTGTAAGGTAAATGCGTAAACAACTACATAACAGAGACACTTAGCAAGGTTTGATTTAGATTTTTAAAATTGTTTCAATTGAAAAATGCAAACAAAACCAGAACAAAGTGCACCAGATGGAAATGACCTTCAGACTTACCGATAAAGATAAGCAGAACTCCGACTAGGATTTGCAGGATGAGAGAGATGCTAATGAGAGTAATTAGGGGCACGTAGTAAGTGAAGCCTGGTCCTTGCGCTAGCACTGCTTTCAGCTGGGAGGCATTCGCCATGAGCAGAGCAACATCCAGCATGCTTTCTGCTGCACTCTTCTTATTGGCATAGTGGTTCATATTCAGGGGTCTCTGTTGCCTCCTCCGCCTGTTGCCCTGCAGTGGGAGCTGAACATAAACACAAACCCTGACATCAGGTATGGCAAGGCAGACCACATAGTAATTCAGATTCAGCAGTTCTATTCTGGTAAATTATTCTTAGTGATACACACAGTCATCAAATGTACAGTCATGTGAACAAGAAAGTACACACTCTTTAAAGTCTAATGTGTTATGTATCAGGAGATAATAAAAAATCATCTGGTCCTTCGCAGGTCTTAAAATTAGGTAAATGCAACCTTAGATGAACAACAACACATGATATATTACACCATGTCATTATTTAACAAAAACTAAGCCAAAATGCAGAACTGGTGTGTGAAAAATTACGCACACCCTTACTACTGTCACAGGAATTATGAAATTAAGAAGTAGCCAGGTGCTGCTAATGAAATACACTTGAGTAATTGACCATCAGCCAGTGTTTTGGCAATTTGCTGGTCTGGAGCTTTTGGGTGTGTTTTAACACGGTGCCAAAGAGGAAAGACATTAGTAATGCTCTCAGAGAAGCAATTGTTGCTGTTCATCAGCATGCGGAAATTTATATGGCCATTTCCAAACAATCTGAAGTTGGATCATTCTATACAGTGAGAAAGCTCATTCGCAAATAGAAAACATTCAAGACAAGGAAGACAGCCAAAATTCCTGGGAGTGGACGTCCCAACAAATTCACCCTGAGGTCAGACTGTGCAGTGCTCAGAGAAACTGAAAAAAATAAAGAGCTATATCTCAAGCTCTACAGCCCTCAGAATGTTAAATGTTAAAGTTCGTGATAGTAAAGTTTGTAAAAGACTGAACAAGTCTTTGAACAATGAACAAGTCATAATGAACAAGTATGGCTCTTTTGGAAAGGTTACTAAACGAAAGTCTCATCTCTCTAAAACAAAAAAGACAGCACAGCTTAGGTTTGCAAAGTTGAAGCTGAACAAACCACAAGATTTCAGGAACAACTTCCTTTGGACAAGACCAAGGTGGACACCGTGGAGATGTTTTGCTGTAATGCGCAGTGTTGCATTTGACAAAAACCAAATGCACAATATAAGCACAAAGCCCTCATACCAAATGTCAAGGTGTTGGAGGGATGATGATTTGGGCTTGTGTTGCAGCCACAGGACCTGGGCACCCTGCAGTCAGTGAGTCAACCATGTACTCCTCTGTATAACAAAGAATTTATGAGTCAAATGTGATGCTGCATTGGTTTTTGGATATCCACGTTTTGTAATTTTTGTTTTATTGTGAGATCCTCAGTTCTTGTCTACTGCTATCAGTTTTACTTCTTCTGGTAATTTCCAGCCTATTTTATTTTTTGCAGTGGCCTAACCCACTTGTGTCCCACACTTGTTCCCAAATCCCTACTCACTCTCCAGTGTTCAGTATATGCCCAGTTCCCTTTGTACTCTACTAGATCGTCTTGTTCAGTTTTGTCCAGCCCTCCAGCAATTCCTTGTCTTCCTAGTGTCACTTTGATCTTTTTTTGTGTTTATCTTTTGGACTGTTTCATGTTCCCATAGTGTAGTGGTTTGCACCTTCACCTTCCAAGCAAAAGGTCCCTTGTTCAATTCCAGGTGGGGACACAAGTCTCTCTCACCATGGAAGGTTGCAAGGGCATCCAGCATAAAACCTCAACCAAATTACCAATGTGGATTTATCCACTGTGGCGACCCCTTTAGAGTGAATACAAGGGAGCAGCTGAAGGTACTGACTGATCTTCTGGACTGTTTTATGAACTTTGACTTTTTCCTGCCTTTAGAATTTTTTGCTTCATTGCCAGCTTTACTATTTTTGAACACTGTTTCATATTAAAGATTAGAATTTTTCCTTAATTTTCAATTCTGCCTCTAAGTGTTCTGTATTCTTGCATTTGGGTTCTTTCCCTCTGAGTTGTTACAGAGGCCATTTGACTGACAGTTGAAGCTTGGGTCATGAAACAGGACAATGATCCCAAGCATAACAGCATATCTATAACAAAACTGCTTGTTCTTTGTGTGTGTGTATAATTTTTTTATATTAAAAATGATTGTGTAGCTGGTCTGCAGTTTCATTCTACACTGTATAATGATAATAAAAGTTTTCTGATTCTGAAAACAAACCAAAAAAAACCCACGGAGTTTCCTGTGCTGTTATGTCAACTTAGGTATTTACAAGTTTTCTTTAATATGGAGAAGAGAAAAAGTCTTGTGCTTTTGCTGTCATAAAGGAATTCACTTTAGGATGTCACTTTTACTTTCACAGGAAATACATGCCATGAATGAGCATGAGGGGATTTTTTTTTGTTGTGTTTTGTGCCAAATCTTGACCAAACATTACAAAAGGGTTTCATTATTAGCAGGTATTTTTGTTAAACATAACAGCTCAACTAGATCAAATAAGACAACCAACTCTGAGCTTGTTTATCATCTGCTGCATTGATGGCATGAATTCTCACATCTAACTGAAAATGTTTTCAGTAATATCATTCATTTAGTGTTTACATGTTTCAAAAAGACAACATATCACATGTTGAAACTAAGAAATTGAGTAGAAGTATAATGGAAGTGAAAACAATTATTTTTAAACAATACAGGAACACCCATTACTTGGAAGGTCATTGAACTGGATCTTCTCCAAAGGTCAATATTAACACATAAAGCCACATCCTTTTTTCTTCAAAAGTGACCAGGTCACAATAATGCCAAAATAACCTCCATCGAAATACAGTAGAAAAACTAAATGATGACGCTTATGAAGGTGTTACAACATACACAGGACATCACACAATGGAAAACAAAATATTTATTCAGTAATGAAGCTTACATGTTACACTGATTATTGTGTGGTATTTAAGATAAACTTTTCAATAATAAAACAAAAAGCTTAATGTTCCACTAAGATTTAGGTGAACTGACTTTTCCTAGACAGCAGTCATGTATAATCAGTTTTCTTCTTTTGTGTGGAAAGAAAGTAAGAAAGAAAGAAAGAAAGAAAAAAGAAGCAGTTATTTTCTGTTTGTCTTACAAGTGAACAGTAAATACAGTTATTACAAAACATAACATCACAGAAAATGATGGTCACTGTTGCTGAAACCATAGTTTCTCCACCCAGATCTGGGTTTAGCTATCATTTGCTCAGGTTCTGCTCTGCCTTCCTCTTACTGCAGTTAAGAAAAAGATGCTGATGTTTTAAACAGGAGTTGGGACACCTACAGCTACTACTCTCACATCCTAAACTCTTACACCTTCCTCTTTCCAAGCAATGATGATCTCTCTGTGACTCTGTTTTTCTTAGTGTTCTCTTTTGTTCCTTAATTACACGTTTTCTTCGCTAAAATCTTGGGTTGGAAAACTGTTCTTTCTTATGTATTTTACTGATGCAACCACAGAGCAATATTTGTCAGAATGAAAGCCTTACATACTGATTATATATCCACACAATGATTTATTTGAAATCTGACATCTTTTTTTCATTTACATTGGAAGCTGAAATTACTGAGTACGATAATATTAGTATCTCATAATGATATCTCATGACCATTTTCCTTGTAATATATGCTACAGGTGATCAGAAACAAGTGGACTCATAACTCAGTTTATGAACACCTATTCTAAAAATACAAAATGTAAAGAATTTGGGGATTTCATCCACTAAATATTACTCATATCTTTTAGTATCATTAAAAGATGCAGATATTTTAGAGAAGTCTGTGTGATACTTCCAATATTGCCTGACAAACAATAGTGAGTGCCCATGATCTTCAGACAAGATTGCATTAAAAATGCAAATCAGGAATGTGTTTGATAACCATCAATAGTGACCACATTTCTTCCTCTGAAGATGAGAACGTACAACCTGAAAAGTCAACACCCATGCGAAATGATACAGATGAGGCCTCAGTGGTTCTTTCTAAGTAAAGTCTGTGATTAAATCAAGCTGTATTTTTCTACGACAGACAGTGACTAAACTCTCTGTCTCACAGACCAAAACACCAGTGTCCCGTTTCTATTCATGGAGCCTGTGTGGAGACTGTTGAGGACTACAAATACCTCGGTGTTCACATTGACAATAAATGAACTTCATCAAACACACTGAAGCCATCTACAAAAAGGGCCAGAGCTGTCTCTATTTTCTGAGACTTCTGAGGTCCTTCAACATCTGCTGGACGATGCTCAGGATGTTTTATGAGTTTCTGGTAGCCAGTGCCATTCTCTATGCTGTAGTGTGCTGGGGCAGCAGACTGAGAGTAGCGGACACCAACAGACTCAATAAACTGAGCTGCAAGGCCAGTAAGATTGTGGGTGTGGAGCTGTCCAAGTTTAGCTCTATTCTGAACAATCCCACACACCTCCCGATGTGCAGGACAGACAGGGGAGCACATTCAGCAACAGACTCATTCATGCACAACAGAAAGCCACAGGAAATCATTCCTACCTGATATTATCTTGATATCCACTTTTACTTATTTGTGACACATTTAAATACTGCTTTTTCCATATATTATTTATTTTATTGGTTTCACTTTCATATTCACATTCATATTAACTCATTTCTGTATATCTAACCGTGTGACTGTAAATACTTAAATTCTATCCCCTATTGCCACCTATGCTACACACTGCATATAGGGTTTATATATTCATTTTTTACGTTCACATTTATGTATACTTAACGGAGTGCCTGTAACATAAGCAATGTGTCAGGGCCGGGCAGCCGGAGGCAAGGGATGGACTCAAGTACAGACTCAACCAGAAACTAAGTGCATGAACCAGAAACTTAGTTTTACACACTTTAACACAAGAAATAAACTATGGGCTGTGCAGGTCAATAGAGTGAACTGAATGGAGTGAGTGGACTGGAGCTAGGTCGGGGAGGACGGTGACTCATGAAGGGCTTTGCTGCAGGCGGAGCGAGACTGGAGAAGGGGGGACGAGTGGCAGGTGAGCTGGGTGAGTCCGGAGCTCCAGGCGTTGCGCAGGGAGGCAGGCAGGCGAGAGTGGCAGGGGGGAGAGCGGGTTACCAGCGGCTACAGTACCACAGAACGGTACCGGTGTCCAGGTGGTTTCAGTTTTACGGCGGGTGGAGAGCTTTGTTGTGTGGACCGACTGGAAAAAACGGGAAAGCGGGTTAGCACAAAAAAACGATGTGAGTACAAGACGTGAGGCCATTGACTGACATTGGTTAGCAGATACTCTG
>VUQH01071160.1:0-12559 GCA_015106775.1 Etroplus canarensis | reverse complement strand
ACTCGTGGGGCCCCACGTTTTAGCATCCAGCTGAGTCTGACTTTAAGATATAAATAAAATCTGAGCAAACCCAGGCTCCTTTCCCCCGCTGGGTCATGCGTGGAATATAAATTAGATTTTACAAACAGCCTAAACCGACTTTTACAGAAGACAAAAATGAAGTCACAAAGTAAGAGAAACGATGAGGCCAATAATGATGATCTGAAAGGATGAATACAGCTGCAGGCTGGGCTGTGAGAGTGACTGAAACATGTCCCTAAATGATGAGTCCAGCTGTGGAGAAGAAAGCCGGCTGTACGAAATGGGAATAAAAATCCTCCGCATGTCTCAAAGCAGGACAGCAGAGGCGAGAGGGAACCTTTTTAACCTCCTTTTCTTCTTTCCCACCGAGGTCAGCGGGCTCTGCGCGGCCTTCATTAATCACGCTTTTCTCTGTCCAAGTCAAGAAGTTGTCAAACTTTGTCAAAATCAAGCGCGGCCACAACCCAACAAGAAAGAGCCCCGATTTCCAGCTTTGCCGAGGTCTGACAGCTGACCCGCGCAAAATACTGCCGTCTTCAAGGCGGAATTAGTCCGTGCGAAGTGACGGTGAGCCGCCGATTATTCCCCCGGTCACAGGTCACCGAGAGCAGCCGCACTGTGTCCCGCTTCCACCCCAAACACGATCCACCTCAGCAGCTGCCGGAGTCCGAGGATTCCTCCGCACCTCCAGCTCCAAGCAGTGCGCACAGAGAGCGCAGAGAGCGCCGCGCACAGACAGCGCCGCAGCTCTGACCGACTAAATGTCTCTGCAGGCCTAATTAAATGCAGTGAAATGACCAGCGTATTTTCCTCCAAGTCTCAAGTCCAAGCATGCGGGAAAACAAACGAAATCACACCGAACACTGCTGGATGTCACCCAGACCCCCGCTCCACCAGCACGGCGGTCCTTCACCACAGCTGTTCGCTTTAACACACACAGAAGGCCGCAGGCTGGCCTCTATTCACCGCACACACTCACACCATAATGTAAAAATATTAAGACTCACACCATAATATAAAAATATTAAGATTTACACCATAATGTAAAAATATTAAGACTCACACCATAATGTAAAAATATTAAGATTTACACCATAATGTAAAAATATTAAGACTCACACATAATGTCAGATATTAAGAGTGACACCATAAAATTATAAAGATTCACACAAAAATGTAGAATTATAAAGATTTACAGAATCATAGAAATATGTGAATTTTTATAATGTAAAAATATAAAAATTTATAGAATAATGTAAACCTAAACAGATCTGCATAATAATATAGGAATAAACAGATTTATAGAATAATGTAGAAATTAGCTGATTTATAGAATAATGTAGGAATAAACTGATTTATAGGAATAAACAGATTTATAGAATAATATAGGAATAAACTGGTTTATAGGAATAAACAGATTTATAGAATAATGTAGGAATAAACACATTTTTAAAGTAATGTAGAAATAAATTGATTTATAGAATAATATAGGAATAAATTGATTTATAGAATAATACTTCCAGTGGACTTTGAGGTTGAACTGAAGATAACATAAATATTATTATTATTATTATTGTTGTTGTTGTTGTTTACCTTTCTGGTGGAAGCCCTTCCCGCAGAACTCGCAGACAAACGGTTTGTAGCCGGCGTGGATCCGGACGTGCGTGTTGAGCGTGGAGCTCCTGTTGAAGGCTTTCCCGCACTGGCTGCATTTGTGAGGTTTTTCCTTCACGCGTGAAAAAGAAAGAGAGAGGCGGCTGAGACAAAGCGAATGACGGCCGGGACAGTGCAGCCGAGCCCGGCGCCGCTCTCACCTGTGTGTGGATGATCTTGTGCCGGCACAGGGTGCTGGCCTGCCGGAATCCTTTCCCGCACACTTTGCACACGAAGGGCCGGGCCCCGGTGTGCACCGGCATGTGTCTGGTCAGGTTGTAATGCGCGTTAAAAACCTGCGGAGAGAAGTCCCTGCTCAGCTCCTCATTACTGGGACAAATGAAGAAATGCGCGCGTGTGTGTGTGTGTGTGTGTGTGTGTGAAGTCACATCGTGTAAACTGAACTTTGCACTTTTTAAAGGAACTTTACCTTTCCACACACTTCGCAGGTGAAGTTTTTGGGTTTTCCGTCGGCACCGCCGCCGCCGCCGCTCAGTTTGCCGTGCGCCTTCACGCCGTTCTTCTCGGCCGTCAGGCCGTGATTCTCCTTCACTATCTGGTCCAGCTGCCCCGGCAGGTGTTCCTTGTGTGGGTACTGGGGCGTGGGCAGCTTGTCGGTGCCCACGCCGGCCAGCTTGGCGTTCTCCAGCAGCAAGAGTCTGTGGTGCGCCGACAGAGAGGCCTGGGCCTGCGGGCTGGAGAGCCAGTGTCCGGCCAGCAGCTCCGACTGCTGGTACGCAGAGTCCAGGTAGTTGAAGTAGTAGAGCGAGCCGCTGCCCGGCACGGCCACGGCCTGGTGCAGGACCTGCGGTTTCACCACCCTGCTCCCTGACGTCAGCAGCGGCTGCTTCAAGCCCGGATCCGCTTTGCCGCACACGCCGCAGCTTCCTTTGCACGGAGAGCCGCACAAAGTTCCCCTGAAGCTGGCCCTCCACAGCTCCGAGTAGTTCATGAGCGCCTTGGTTTGGAGGTCGTAGCTGAAGGGCTGCAGCGGGATCATGCAGGGGATCGGGGAGCACAGTCCCAGCAGCTTCTTCCCCTCTGACCGCTCCTCCGCGCCGCCTCTCGGCTCCGAGCTCTTGGACATGATCCGGTCTATGGAGAAGGCCAGCGTCTTGGGGGCCGCGGCCGGTCCGGTCCTGCCGCAGGACATCACCGTGTCCAGAGAGGCAGAGCTCGCCATGGTGCTGATGTGGTTCACAGCGGAGCAGAAGTTGGTGCGAGCAGCTCCCGGTCAGTCAGCAGAACAGGCAGGAGGACGCATCAGTTTAAGAAGCACCTTGCTGCCACACTGCCACGCATTTGCATTCAAATGGACACCCCCCTCGCAACAATGGCATGCAGGGGTGATGGATTAATGCTCATTAACTAGCACCGCACTAAATGAACAGGCATCACAGAGGAGCTGGACGCTGTGCTCGCAGCTCCCGCACTCTGACGGCACAAAGTTGAGGCTGCGCTGGATGGAGTTCACCTCCTCAGCTCAGATGGGAGTGGAGGAGCCTGCGACAGGCCCGCCCCTCATCAGGCCGGATCACCGTCTCCTGACATCAGCGGGCACCTCACTCTGAAGCGGCTGACAGGGAGCCGCCCTCAGAGCAGGAAGCCTGCTCAGGTTCCGACCATTAATCACGCTTTGCAGCTTTCATTTGGTTAACAACACAGTTTCAGGAGAAAGCTGCTAATCCTCGGAGATGGGATCCCTCCTTTTCCACGCAGGCTTATATACTTACTTACTATTTGTATAAATTCGAGGACGTCCAATTTCCACCTGTTTAAGAGCACAGACTCCCTTCGGATCCTATTAAACGTTGTTCCTGCTCCCCTCTATTGAAAAGAAGTAATTTTCCAGAGCGATTCAGAGCTGAGCTGAGCGCAGGGAGGGGAGAAGAAAGAAAAAAACACAGGCTCTTTCACTTTTAGCCACTAAAGCACTGCGTGAACCTGGTTTTGTGTTTTTTCTTCCTGAAATAGAGGGACGGATTAAAGACGGGCAGAGGAGAAAGAAAAGCCCCAGCCTGGCCAGAGGTACACACGGACAAATGAAAGAGAGGCCTTTTCTCTAAAGAGGCGCACAAGAAGTTTGCTGGAATCCGCAGAGCTGTGTGGGAGTTCCACTGAGCAGCAGCCTCTGTGTCTGCAGGCCATTTCACCTGAGGGACCCCCGGCATGGTGGGGGCCGACACACCGGAATAATCTCTGTTTACCACCGTGTATATTTATCTACGTGTGCTCGAACCTCGTTTCAAACATATTTCTGTGATGTTAGGAAGGAAACGATTCCTTTCAGTGCAGTTTTATTTTTAAAGCACCGACCCAACACAAAAGTCACATCAAGCTGTAAAATAAAGTTCCTACTTTATTAAAGAGGAAACCCCAACAGTCTCACCATCCGCTATATCAGCAGCACTTGGTGACTGTGGGAAGGAAGAACTCCCTTTTAACAGGCTCCACCGCCACCTGTTGGGGTGAACATATGAAAACATTTATCCAAGGTACTCATTACTCTTAAATACCCGCAGCGGTACTTACAGAGGTATTTACAGTACAACATGTGCTTTTTATTTATTTTTAATAACAATTATTCACTTTTTACTATTGCACCAACATTTATTGTATCATTAGGGAACCAAGGATATTTAGGTAATGGAAACACAGTCTTCAGGGAGTGGCATCTTAGGACATTTAGATAATAATAATAATAACAATAATAACTGCACAAATCCCAATAAATACCTCAGTTTGTGTGTCACTTATTCTCAGCATGTCATGGACTGCTGTTGTTCGTCTTTGACAAAGCAAACGAACCACCGTGGCTTCAGTGGATCGCCCCTGTGGGCCGACTGGGGCTCAAAAGGGAGAGCGGGTCGTTCGATCCCTGGCTACTCCAGTCTACATCCCGCTGTGTCCTTGGGCAAGACACTGAACCCCAAATTGCTCCCGACGCATCCACGTGAATCCGTGTGTTTGTGCGTGTGATAGTTAAATGCGCTTAAAGGTGCAGAATAAAGCGCTGTATGAACGTGTGTGAATGGGTGAATGAAGCTCGTAGTAAAAAAACAGTTTGAGTAAAAAGGTGTCGTATTAACAGCAGATCTGCAGTTAATGATCCCACTTCCCTTCAAAGAGCAACATTTCAGAGAAATTTATTTCAGACTTTTGTATTTGTTCTCTCCATTCTTATTAAAAAATAACATAAAGCCCATTTCTATTTTATTCTTCAAACTAAAGACAGAAACATGACCCTTTCAGTCATATCTAATGGCACATACATGCAATATTAAATAAGAGAAACACCATGAAGTAGCAACTCTTTCTCAGTCATCTGTTATTTTACATATTTGTATGTATATTTGAATGCATGTGTATATATTTATGTACTTATGTATGTGTGTACATAAATATATGTTTGCAAATTTAAGGATTTGTATACCCGCTTTGAGGCGACTTTTGTTGTGAAAATAATTTAAACTGAACTGAATTGATTTGAATTCTTATTATAAAGCTCAGCCAGCCTTCAGCTGTGTGTTCTTAAAAGAACTGAAGCTTTTCAACAAGACACTTTTTTTTAAATCAAGGATTTAAAGCAGTTACTGCAGCCTGTCTTCATTATGGATTAATGGAACAGTTACCTTTGTTTTACCGAGCAGCGGGGGTCATTAGGTGGAAAGGTGCTTTGGGGGTGAAAACCCTCCCTGACTGGTGTTTATGATGTGGGGCCTTTAAAGCCTCCAGCAGACCTGTGATCTGTGGAACGAGCTGCAGAGTAGATGTAGATCGTGTGTAGATCATGTAGATTCATGTAGGTCCAAGCACTGTTGACATTCTCACTATCAGCAGTAACATTTATTCACACACTGGTATCCACTGATTTGCTCTTCTGGCTTCTATTCACGTTCTAAACTGTTAATGATTGATTGTTTCACCATGACTCGTGTTATTATGCAGTTTCCTCCTGGGATCATTAAAGCATTCTGATATTAACCACCCTGATCATAAAGTGTAAATATAGACGTCATTCTGTGCATTGTAAAAGTGCACTAGTTATGGCACACTCTAGAGAGAACCATTTAAAACAAGGACTGTATCATCTTTGTCTCCTTCGTCCATTGATGGACATTTTACCATACGATGCTTGAAGTCACTGACTGTTACAGACTTAGCTCTGTGTCTTTTGTACAGCTGCTTTTTATTTATGTGCTTTAACTGCTGATACACGGTCTGATTTTTAGGTGGCTGAGTGTAACGTTTAAGACACTGTGAGCAAAGTATAATAGAGGTGGTTTTGTGGACTGTAGGATGGAGGGAGGTGATCATTTATCTCAGTCCCTACACATACTTAGCCCAGCATGTTCCCAGCCTGGAACACTAGTTTTCCTGTTAATAACCTTAAAACCATCCAGGCTCTGTTCTGTTTTACACCTACATCTCAGCATGGACGGATTAATGTCCATTGTCTCCGTGCTACTCATATGGAAATAAGGTAAAATTACTCTAATTTGAGTTTATTCAGGCACAATTGCTGGCTCATCCACACAATAAACATTGATCCTATAGCTGTAACCCAGGCCCCCCCATTCAGCTCTAACAACAGTTAGCTCAGACATTGATTTAAGGGCCTCTTGCTCCTTGCCTGCAGGCGTGGAAGGGTCACAAATACTGGCTGGATGTGGCAAACCTTTACACCACAGTGCTGGGAGTTTCCTTCGTTCCTGTGGCTTCTGAACAGCTCTGCAGTGGCATTTTTAGATAACACATTTGGAGAAATACATTTACAGTTTGACTCAAAGAGTTCTGATGCATGCGTCCACAGTCTGTGTGTTTAGGATGATCAAAGGGATGGTTTTATTGCAATGTGTGTGCCTGAATGCTGATGTGGTCATTCCACCGCCAACATGTAAACATGTCCTACTGGAGACACTGATGTTATTACTATTATTATTATATAAGTAGTAGTAGTAATTTAATCCACAAAAAAATTCATTACATGGTAACGAAACATTTTCAAGCCTTTGTTTGGCTTTTGATTGTTATAGCTTTTAGCTGATGAAAGTCAGAAATCTAATAACTCACATTATTAG
The DNA here is from genome assembly GCA_015106775.1 of Etroplus canarensis. Taxonomy (NCBI): domain Eukaryota; kingdom Metazoa; phylum Chordata; class Actinopteri; order Cichliformes; family Cichlidae; genus Etroplus; species Etroplus canarensis. Next base: position 5,804 of record VUQH01071160.1, on the reverse strand, counting down.
AATATTTGATTTCAGTTGTAATTCAAACACTGTGCATCTCTCAGTTTAGTTCAGTACAGATGACCAGAAGGCTGCTGACTCCACACTTGTCCAGATGATGAGCAGATGAGTGAAGGAGGTGAAGCCCGCAGAGAAGCTATGAGGAACAAAACTCCAGATGAGCTGAAGGAGCTCTCAGAGCAACCTGAGCTTCAACAATACCTCAGCAGAGCCACAAGCAGATGGTAGTAGTTTGTGTTCTTGTACAGGTGACTGCTCTCAGGTGTTGTCTACACACCCATACTCAGTCTGTCTTTTGACAGTTTGCTAGCAGAAACTCAGAGATTAATACTCTTATGGCTCTCATGATGAGCCTCTTGGACTGAGAGCTTCAGTTAGCTGCTACACTGATTTACACTGTGGAACTAACACAAGTGCCATTTTTAAACTGCAGTTAGTTATTCTGGAAAATTTCTTTTTACGTTGTCTTGTAATTGTGCAAAAATGATCTAAAATAGGATCATTAGGATACCCGCACTGAAACACCAAACTATGAAGCCAGCGATCTACGTGAGAGCTGGAGGCTGCAGTCATCATGGCCAGCCGGAGCTGTGGGTTTAAATCCTGTGACCGAGGAGTCCACTTTTTATTTCAGCATTTGTAACTGAAGGTTAGTGTTGGCACGTACAGGAGTGAGCCACCTCAGTGTGAATGGCAGCAAGCCAACCAGTCAAAACAAAAGCAACACAGCAATCATTAATTATCAGTTTGTTTCCTACACAAAACTTCATCTTTTCATTATTTATTATTTTACTGAAAAATGTTTATTCGGGTTAAATCCCTTTGTAACCACAAACACTTTCATCAGGTAATTTCATCAGATCAGTCGTGCTAACAAGTTACACATTTTAATTACTTAACAACTACACATGTAACTCCCCAAGATTAAGATGAGATATACTTTGGGGGGAAATTACTTTGTTACAGCACCACAACAACAACAATAACAACAACAACAATAGTAATAATAATAATAATAATAATAAGCTGAATGATGTGGGGTTCCCAGTTCCTGTGAAATTATTTGGCTAGAGTGAAGGATTGTGTGCATGCAGCCTAGAGAAAAGCTCCTGTGCAGTGGGGTGTGCAGGTCAAATGCTGATTGGTTGAAAAGTGGGTCTGAACAGGAAACTGAACAAGAGTTCATCAAGTAGAGGGAGAAGCACGAACATCAAAGATCAAAAGCCAGCGCGAGACCGTCGTCTCACTGTTGGCTTGATTTGACATCAGGTTTGTTTAGGAACCAACACACAGAATCAAACCACCTTCAGAATCAGACCCCCGGCACCGAGGCTCCTTTTTGTGAAATCAAAATAGATGTGTTGAATACCCAGTGTGGCTCCTGAAACCCTGAAGCTCAGCTGAAGCGCTCTTTAAGGATTCAGCTTAAGGTCAAACAAATCATTAGAGTTTTAATCATTTTATTTTTACTATTTTTTTTTCTTTCTCACCTCTCCTCTGGGCCACACTTGGCTGTGATGTGGTTTAGACTCAGGAACTGATGAATCAGACCCTGCTCATGTAGGTTCAAGCTTCTGCATGAGTAGTGATGCAGAGGAGGGAGATGTTTGGCTGAAGGATATGCTGATTTTCAGCAGTTTGACATAATGTTCACTGTACTCTTGCTGTTTAACTCATGAAAACAGTCTTGGGTTGTGGATAAAGCACTGCAGTACGTTAGCTGATTGACTTATTTGTTGAGTCCTGCCAGAGGCGACTGCCCATGTGTAGAAGCAGGAGAGGGTTTGGTGGATCTGTGAGCAGGACCTCACCGACATGGACTACAGCCTAAAGGAACTGCTGCGTATACACACACACACACAAACACACACACGCTTTTTAGTCAGTGCCTTGCTAACTATTTCACACACTCACTCTGACAGCCAATGCAGAGTTGTTTTCTCAGTTTTTACCTTTAATTCAGGCTCCTCAAGTTTTCCTTTCATTTTTTCCAGTTTTCCTAACCTTGATTTTTCTTCGTCTTTGTCAGAGAGGATCTGCACTGGAAACATTCAGCACAACAAAGAAAGCTGGACTGCTGAACAGGTTGAAGCTTTCTCCCTTTGTCATCACTGCTCAGCCAGCTGTTGCAGAGTCTGTAAGAAGCATGTACCCAACCCCGTTCAGATGCAGTCTTCACACCCCTGTCTTCATTGCCACAGTTACCTCAAAACACTAAATCTCTCCATATGTTCCTCCGTTAGTACAACAGGCTTCCATGGCAATCTTCTGTGGGAGAATTAACATGCTGATAATGTGCCCAACTGTAACCTCACACATCTCAGCACAGGAAATCACAGACAGTTGTCCTCACACTTTCCACCCGCGGTGACAACTTCAGTGACATTAAACCTGAGGAAATAAGAAGAGAATGTGAGACTAGAGAGGCAGTTCACCCACAGAAAGTGCTCATTTCATCTTACTAGTGTTACACATGATTATTGAACCATTCAGCCTTTCTGAGTCACATGTTGCCGTAACTGCAACTCACAGAAGGGGCAATGTACAATAAAGCCACTTCAGATATCAAGATGAAATTCAAAATGGTCTTCTATTTAATTCAGTTCATTGATTCACAACAAGAGTCATTTCTAGGCACAGTGGAGAGAAAAACCTCCACTTTACAGGACACAGTATAACACAGAGCAGGGGGAGTTGGCTGCTGAAGCCTGTCAGAGTATGTATTTTTACTTCTACTCTCAGTGTAACATTTAGAGAATAATTATGAACTTTAATTATATAAGTTCAGAACTAAAACATATAATCAGTGTTTATAAGAATATTGCCATTTTTTTGTGAAACTAATGTCCACAATATTCCAGGTTGAGTGTTTTCCTTTTGTAGACACAGGTGTGCACAAGAGGAAAAGGTAGCAGTGCAAATGGTAAATGTTATTTTAACATCACACAATTAAAACGCTTTCACTTAACAAGATTCAGCCAGTTGTGCCACTTCATTTCAACAGGCCGTTTTAATTACCATCAGAGACGGGGTTTTCTTTTTTCACAGGGGTTGGAAAACCTCTGGGTGCTCAAGTCCACTCTGACCCCAACCCAGAGGAGAGGGGTCAGCTGCGACGGAGGAGATGTTGTACCTCCCATGCTCCTTTGGGAGGAGGGAGGAGAATTGGGTACCCAGAGGTGCGTGTATGGCAGGTAGGGGCAAGCATTGCATTGGCACTGAGCTTTAGGTAAGGTTCTGGCGATGAGCTGAGAACCTGCACCTGCTTACATAGCTCTTCAACAACCATGTGTTGGCCCTCAGAGGAGAATGCTGGGAGTGGACTCACTACGGGGCTGGAGGCAGAGGGGAACACTGGAAGCACCTGGAGCGAAAACCTCGGGAAACCTATGTGCAGGCCACTGGGATGGCACTCCATCACCCACCCCTCTCTGAGAAGACCATACCAGATCAGCAATCTGTCCAGGAAGTTCTCCTCCTCTCGCCCAATGACAGCTGGGTTAGGTATGACATGTAGCTGCTCCAGCTGCAAAGCTAAATCATGCACGTGACATTTCAGATTCCCTTCATATCAGGACTTTGTACCTGCTGAATGTCACAGAGAGCAGCCCTGCTGCATCACTGCAATAACAACAAGTTGAAATAAACTGCAGAACTTTTGTAGGGAATTCTGATTGATCAGAAATATTGCAGCACATGCAGGAATATTTCTGGGACCTTTTTATTTTTGCAAGGTTTATTTAGTCTGTGGTAGTTTTGATGCTGGAAGAGTTCTGTTTTGTGGGATAAAAAGCTGTGAAGGTACAGAATCCTGATCCTCCCTGCTTACACAGTGTTATCCCAACTGTCACAGACAGTCTAAACACAGTCTAAGCACGCCAATTCATTATAAAAGTCCAAAGAAAATTTTTTAATAATTTTACTGAGATAATTCATTAGGTCTTGTAGATCTACACAAATGTATGATCTAATGGCTGCAGCACACTCAGATAAAATTTGGACAGAGTTAAAATAAGACTGAAAAGTGCTCAGACTATTTAAATGATGCCCAGGTTGTAAAATTCCACGTTAAGCAGACTAACTGGAAGCAGGTGAGAGATCATGTTTGGGTATCAAATTAGTATCCATCTTAGGAACAGTCTATATAGTAAAGATTGATTGTGGCTTAGCTCTTTGTGCCAAAATTCATGAGTAAATTATTCAAAAGGAACATTTCTCAACATGAGACTGCAGAGAGTTTAGATCTTTCAGCATCTACAGAGCAGAGCATTATAAAAACTATTGTCACTTAACACAATCCATAACTGCATCCAGAAAAAATATTTTAAACTGTTCTACACAGGAGGAACCTGTGGATTGCCATCTTATCGTGGTGGGGGGTTGCAAGTTCTCATGAGCCCAGGAGCTATGTTGTCAGAAGCAGTTTGCCCCTGGTAGAATCCAGACTAAGAGCAGTCCATTGGATCCCGATGACAAAAAAAAGAGAAAAACATGGATTCCGTGAATCTCGTCTGGTTTGGGGTCACCGGGGCCCCGCCCTGGAGCCAGGCCTGGGGGAGGGGCTTGATGGCAAATGCCTGGTGGCCAGGTTTTCGCCCATGGAACCCGGTCGGGCTCAGACCGAAGGAGCGACACAAATTGGTCCTGACCATCTTTGAGCCTATGCGCCAAATGATATTTTAGAGTACCCACCCTTTTTGGCATCGCTGACTGGTGTGCTGGAAAGCGCTCCTCTTGGAGACTCCATTGTCCTACTGGGGGACTTCAACATGCTTGTGGGTAATGACAATGAAACATTGAGGGGTATGATTGGGAGGAACGGCCTGCCCGATCTTCAGAGGAACTTCGACCAGATTTTAAGGGAGACTGGAGACATGTAATCTAAATGAGCCAATTTCTCCACCTCCATTTCTGAAGCGGCTGCTCAAAGTTGTGGCCATAAGGGTGTTAGTGCATCTTGCAGTGGCAACTTCCAGACCAAATGGTGGACACCAGAGGTGAGGGGGCCATCAAGCTGAAGAAGGAGTCCTACCGAGCTTGGTTAGCTTGTAGGACCCCCCAAGCAGCCGAATTGTACTGGCAGGCCAAGTGGGGGTGCAGCTCAGGTGGTTGCCAAGTCAAAAACTCATAAACAATGAGCCTGGGGAATTACAAACTATCCTGAGAGCTAAATATGACAGATTATCATCTGATAAAGTGGCCAAAAGCCTGATGTGGACTAAACTTATTATGACCAAGGAGAAAAAAGCAGGTAAACTACTGGCCTGGAGGATTAAAAAAATGCAGACAGAAAGAACAATTGATAATATAAAAGCAGCAGGTGGTAACCTAACTACAGGCCCATTAGAGAAAAATAATGGTTTCAAGGACTTTTGTAAACTGATATATCAAACAGAATATACAGAAAACAGAGAGGACCAAAATGTGTTTCTTGACCAGTTACACTTCCGGACTATACCAGAGGATGAAAAAACAATATTAAATAGCCCTTTAACAACAGAGGAACTGATTGAAGCTATAGGAGATATGAATAGTGGCAAAGCACCAGGACCAGATGGGCTACCTATAGAGTTCTATAAAACATTCCGAAAACAGCTTGTTAGACCACTACTTGACATATATGAAGAATCTCTTGTAGTACATGTCAAGTAGTGGTCTAACATGTATGAAGAGATTCTTCATACATGTTAGAAGAAGAATCTCTTGTAGTAGGAACGCTCCCAGACTCAGTGAGATTAGCCTTTATAACCTTAATATTAAAGCCAAATAAACCCCCAACTGAATGTTCATCTTACAGACCGATT
>VUQH01071152.1:0-15105 GCA_015106775.1 Etroplus canarensis | reverse complement strand
CAGCTTCAAAGTCATCATTCTGTCTGACACTCTCTTCACCTCCAGAACACTCTTCACATACTCTTCCTACTCCATTTCTCTTCCTACCTACACCATAGTAGAACAGTTTGAATCCACCTCCCATGTTCCTAGCCTTGCTTCCCCTCCACCTGGTTTCTTGCACACACAATATATCTACCTTCCTTCTCTCCATCATATCGGCCAGCTCTCTCCCTTTGCCAGTCATAGTCCCTACATTTAAAGTCCCTACTCTCACCTCCACCCTCCTACCTTTCCTTCTCTCTCTCTGCCTCCTAACACGCTTTCCCCCTCTCCCCCTCCTTGGTCTTTGGTCATTAATGCCTTTAAAAACATTTGTGAAAGAATGGGCCATTCCAAAGAGCTCACTGAATTTGATTCTTGTACTGTGATGAGATGTATCAAGTCAGTTCATGAAATTTCTTCCCTCTTAGAGATTTCACAGTCAACTCTAAGTGGTGTTCTTGCAAAGTGGAACCACAAGCAGCTCAGTCACAAAGTGGCAGAGCATGTAAAGTTAGAGAACGGGGTTGCCGAGTGCTGAGGTGCATAGTGCAAGTTCCCTCCTGGGATTAATAAAGTATCCTGAATCTAACAAAATAGCTGCAGAGTTCCAAACCTCCTCTGGCATTAACATCAGCAAAAACCTGTGTGCTGGGAGCATCATGGACTACATTTTCAAGGCTGCAAGTCTTACATCACCAAGCACAATGCCATGGAATGATGTAAAGCACACCACCGCTAGACTCTGGAGCAGTGGAAAAATGTTCTGTGGAGTGACGAATCACTCTTCTCTTTCTAGCTGTCTGATGGGCAAGTCTGGGTTTGGCAAATGCCAGGAGAACTTACCTGCCTATATATGTGTGTGTGTGTGTGTGTGTGTGCGTGCATTAAAACATGTTTACTTGTATCACACTTATAGACAAGAAATGTACATTTAGCAGCAATGCTTTCATGTTGTATTGCACATTGAAAATTTACACTGGTGTTTAACTTAGCAAGCCATTTTAGATAATTCTATCCTTCCAACTTTGTTGGAACAGTTTAGAGAAGTTCCAACATAACTGTGTCCCTTTGCACAAAGCGAGGCATGGTGGGATGAGTCTGGGGTGGAAGAACTTGAGTGGCCTGCACACAGCCCTAACCTCAACACCATCAAACACCTTTGGGATGAACTGGAACAGAGATTGCGAGCTAGGTCCTCTCAGCCTCATCATCATCATTGCCTGACTTCACAAATGTTCTTCTGGATGAATGAACAAAAATTCTCATGGACACACTCCAAAATCTTGTAGAAAACCTTCCCAGAAGAGTAGAAGCTGTTTCAGCTGCAAAGGAGTGACAAACTCCATATTAATGCCTATGGATTTAGAATAGGATGTCAAAGCTCCTGTGGGTGTAACATGTAGGCGGCCCAATACTTTTGGTAATATAGTGTAATGTAGTGATATGGTCTCATAAGGGTTGTAATGCATTTCTTTGCTACTCATAGACATAGGTAGAATTGTATTTATTAGTTTATAGCTGATTAAATGTTGCTCTTTCATATCTTGTGAATATCAGAAGTGAAACATGAAGTTGTTTATTATGTTCACAGGACACATCATGTATTTAAACAACTGTACTTCTTCTCACCTTTGGCAAACTGCACTTATCAATCGGTGATATTGCACTTCGTCACAGGTACATGATTTCCTTGGAGGTGTAATGCCACCACCGTGCCAAGCAAGCTAAAGAGGCACCTGGAAACCAAGTATCCTTTCAGAGAGAAACTTTCTCTCTTCAAAGGATCACTAGATAAGAAGCAGAGGCAGCAAGAGTGCTTGTTGGATCTAAAGAGATGGATTCAAGTTATATGCTGATGGAGTAAAGCAGAGAAATACAAATTTCAGAATGTAGGTGCTTTGCTCAAAAGTATCTTCATCTGACAGCAAAATCTGAAGACCCCCCCCAAATCCATGGCTCTTCTGTAGGTTCTCCATCCTTCCCTGCCTACAATACATCCAACAGGGAAAACTGCAAGTCAAGAGCTAAACAGATTTTTCTGAAATATGATGAATATGATTAACTGGATGATACTGGTATAAGGCGATTCTCAGACACAGTTTTTCTCCCTTTTTCGTAAGTTATTTATAAGGATGAAAAAAACCTGTAGCTCAAAACGAGGCGTGCCATTTGATGGATGTTTCCCCACTGAAAGCCAGATCACAGACACAAAAGCAGCTGAAATTACAGTTAATGAAGGTTACTGATAAGAAGGGCAAAAAGAGTAAGAAGACTATTGCATAGACTGAACTTTTGCTTCCTTTTATTCTCATTGCATTTACTTGGTGAGGAAGAATCACATTCAAAATAAATATATGTTTCCTTCAGGTGACTGTCAGCATTAGTGTCCCACATTTAGTCTGGTGGAAACCTGTCACCCTTATTATGAACTACACAGAGCTCAAATCTGTGTGATCTCAAATAAATGCAAAGTAACTTTCCTGTTCTTTAACGTAAAGAAGATACTGTTCAAATTTAATGCATGTGAACTGCAGATTAGAGTGGATCTAGAAACCTTTTACATGTAGAGTTTTTGAAACAAAATGGCTATATTATATCCTTCTTCTTTTTCTTCTTCTGGCTGCTCTCGTTAGGGGTCACCACAGCAGATCCTCTGCCTCCATCTCATCCTATCTCTTGAATCCTCTTCTTTCACTCCAGCCTTCTTCATGTCCTCCTTCACTACGTCCATGAATCTTCTCTGCGGTCTTCCTTTTCTCCTCCTGCCTGGCAGCTCCATCCTCAACAACCTTTGTCCAATATATCCACTTTCCCTCCTCTGAACATGTTCAAACCAAGGTTACTGTTAACTAAAAATACACTAAAAACTAAAACTACATGAGAAAAATAATTTTAGTTACCTGAAATGAAAATAAAAACTAGACTTTTGGGAAAAATCAAAACTAAAACGACACTGTGGGCTTAGGAAACTAACTAAAATAAAATTAAAACATACAGGAAATGTCCTTAGTTCTAGTTTTTGTCAAAAAAATGTACCTCGGGCTGTTCCCTTGTATTCTCCCCAAGGGGTCGCCACAGCGAATTAATCTGCATTGGTAATTTGGTAGAGATTTTATACTGGATGCCCTTGCTGACACACCCCTCCATGGTGAGAGGGGCTTGTGTCCCCACTTGGAATTGAGCCAGGGACCTTTCACTTGTGAGGCAAACGTGTAAACCGCTACACTATGGGGGAAACTAGTTCTAGTCTTCATCAGTTGGATTAAATTTGGTCAGTCAGTCTGTCTGATGAAGCTTTGGTGGATCTATTTATTGAAACTCATGGTGTCTACGTGATTGTCACTCATCTGCCTTCACAAAGTTTTGTGTTTATATTGTAATTTCGGATCTAAACATCTTAAATCTTCTCCTGACAAATACTATCCATGTTATAATAATTAAGACAACTAAAACTAACACTGAAACTAATAAAAACTAAACTAAAATGAACAAACCCACTCTGGAAACTAAACTGAATTTAAAAAAAACTCTAAACAAAATAAAAATAAAAACAAATTAGAAAATACAAAACTATGATAACTCTGGTCCAAACTATCTCAGCCTTGCCTCTCTGACTTTTGTCTCCAACCTGAGTTGTCCCTCTGATGAACTCCTTTCTAATCCTGTCCATCCTGGTCACTCCCAGCAAAAATCTCAACATCAAATATCTATATTATAGTAATCTAAGTTGATCTAGAAACACTTCATGCTTTTCGTTCATGTGAAAGTAATCCTGGTATCACCTCACCAGGAATAACTATGCATTTATTGAAAAAAAAATGAAGATATTTATGAATGAATCACTTTTTGAACATCCCATGGGTCCAGCTTGGACCCTATTCTGAGCTGTTTCTTGCACCCATGTTGCATGTGTGACACCTCTAGCAATAATAAAACAAACTAAAAGCAAAAATGCTGCTATTTAATCCTGCTGTTCCTGACAGGATGTTTTAAATATCTGTGAGAACTAAATGTAAGTTCTGCTGAATGCTCCACAAATGTTAAAGACACAAAAATCACTAAAGGATGACAAGAACATTTAAAACAGAACAAAGCATGTTAGTGTCTGCTGTGCTTTTAGAGAAAATTAAATTATGAATACAGACAGGGTGACGTCTTGCCCAAAAGAATTGATCCGAGTGGCACCTCTTCTTGCTTTTTGCACCTCTCAACCGGGAAAAGGGAGCGTTGTGAAAAGTTTATGAGTTGTCAAAGGCGCTACTGCCCCCCTTTGTGTCGGGGTTATAACTGCAAATAAACCGGTGTGCTGTCCTGATGCTGCAGAAGTCGACATGAAGGCCCCTTTCAAGAGGGTTTTCCCTGGGTCTGTGTGAATGCATCATTTATGGAGCTCGTATTATTTTCATGAAGGCTGAAGTAAAGGGGGGGTGAAATGCAAGACAAACAGCTAAATAATGCAAGCTGAGTGCACTGGTTTATTTACCCAAACACAAGTGTCATGTAGTTAATTGTTTACAAGTGCAATTCCCCTACTGTGGCATGAAGTGCTGACAGAAGAAAAGCAAGAAATGCAGGGTTTATGAATATTTCTATGCAAAAAGAAAGAAAAAAGATAACATGGCCAAACTCAATAAATAGCCCACAAAGTGTGTGCATTTCAAACCACAGATGCTGAATAATACACCACTGTACAACAAGCTCAGAACAACACAAAAAAAGGGTGTGTTTGAAAGATTTGAGGAGGGAAAGCAGTCTGTTGCAGCTTGTTTCCTCTTTGTCACTCTGCGCCTCTCCCCGCTCGCTTCTCTTCGTCTTGAGGTTCAGTCTGCTTCACGCCGCCACACAGGCTCCGGCTGATGTGGCGGTTCAGATCCCACCCCGTGGGGCCCTTGTGCAGCCAGTGAGTGTTCAGGCCCGACTCAGTCAGCTCCCGCACGCTGACCCCTGGGCGAGCAGGGGCAGAGATGAAGGGGAAGGGGCCGTGGAGAGCCCGAAGCATGGGGATCGGTTTAGGGAGGCAGCACGGGAGTAAGAAGGGGTGAGGCGGAGGCTGGACCGCTGTCAGGAAAGCGTGAGAGTCGCATCAGTCAAAAATATACACAGAAGTCATCAGTGAGATGTGCGTAGAGCTCAGACACAAACTCGCCACTCTGATGAATCCACCAAAGTCATTCACGGACAACCTTTAAGTAGCTGTAACAAGTTCTTGAATCTAAATGTTCATTCTTTACACAGCAATATCTGCTTTCCCTACAAAAATCCCTACTTAAGGTCAAATTATGAGCTCTTTAAGGCTTTAAACTGATCTCACAGTAAGACTGTGAGATTCTGGAAAGCGTCATAAAAAGCACGTAAATGAACACTGAATTAACGTGTCTCTGTCGACATTAATTCGATTGCTTTTAAAGATTTAAAACACCCTAACCGTACTGCTGCATTACCAGTGATCCCAGCCCATAAAGTCCTGGAATAAACTTGCAATATTACAACTTTCAAGGTGCGTAATATAATGCATTTTTTAGCATTTACTTTCTTTCATGCACTTCCAAGCTGCATGAATTTATTCACTCTGTAGAAATCATCTTCAAGGTCAAGATCCAACTCCTTCCTTGCATTATTCTCCATCACAGTCACCCTGTTTCACCTTGAAATACATTAAATTATGGAAGAGGGGAACCATCAGAATGCAGTTCCCTTGTAAGCTGAACCAAAAGAAATTCAAGTAGTTTAGAAATCTGCTGTTTATAAGGACTGAAGAATGTGTTATATGATGTGAAAGCGAGTGAATATGAGGACAATGGAAAAAATAAGATGATATCAGTCCAGCTAATACTGCTATTACAGCTTTCATAAGTACTAAATCAAGAGGAGAATCCTCTGTAAATTGTATGGAATTAATTGATCCTATTCATGAGTATGACTGGGTCTCCAAGGCCTTTTATTAGATATCACTGAATCACACGACCTCTTTGACATGAGCTAAACATACCATCCGGCTCCTGCACTCAAAGATGGTGGATTATTAATGGATTAAGTGAATTTTAAAAATTACACTATAAAGTATAAAAACTCAAAGTAGCCCCAAGCAAACGCAGCACTTACTCCTCTTTCAGCACATTTGTTGAAGAGCTGTTTTGGGAGTCGTGTTGAGCTATTTTTTTTAGGTGTGTTTTGGTTGTTTAAGTGCATAACTGTGTGTGTCACTGGCCACTTCATTAGGTACACCTGTTCAACTGCTCATTAATACAGTCTTATGGCAGCAACTCAGTGCATTTAAGCACGTGGACATAGTCAAGATGACCTGCTAAAGTTCAAACCGAGGATCAGAATGGGGAAGAAAAGTAAATTGCGTGACTTTGAACGTGACATGGTTGGGCTGATCTGAGTATTTCCAAGGTTTACAAAGAATGGTCCAAAAAAGAAAATACCCAGTGAGTGGCCGTTCTCTAGGTGAAAATGCCTTGTTGATACCAGAGGACCAGACTACCAGCCTTTCCATTAGGTTCAAGCTGCTAGGAAGGCGTTACTCAGATAAACCAATGAGCAACAAGCAAGGCATGCAGAAGAGCATCTCTGAACGCACAACACATTAAACGTTGATACAGATGGGCTTCAGCAGCAGAAAACAACCCCAAGTGCCACTCCTGTGACCTAAGAACAAGTAATTTAAGCTACAGTTTGCACCATCTCACTAAAACTGGACTATTGAAGATTGGGAAAAAAATTACATGGTCTGATGAGTCAGAATTTTGGTGTGTACAACATGAAAGCATTGAGCCATACATACCAGGATGGATCAGTGCTTTCATGTTGTACACACCAAATTCCCTTAGAACCAGTTAATCATGGTTTAAATGCCACAGCCTACCTGACCCTCTCCTTTCCTTTTATGACCACAGTGTACCCATCTTCTGATGGCTTCATCCAGCAGGAATAAGATGCCAGGTCACAAGGCTCAGATCATCTCCAATAGGTTTTTGAACATGACAATGAATTCACAGTACTCAAATTGCCTCCTCAAATAACCGCTTGTTCAAACTAAGGTATGCAGAAGAGCATCTCTGAATGCACAACCTATCAAACCTTAAATCTGCAGAAGACCACATCAGGTGCCACTCCTGTCAGCTAAGGATGGGAAGAATGTCTCAATTTCTGCTGCAGCATTCAGATGGTAGAATTTGGCAGAAACAACACAAAATCATGGATCCCCAATCCTGCCTTCATGGGGTTGAATTGCCCCCCCCCCACACACACACACACACTTGCCCCTTGAAATATGATTGCGGTACTCCATGCCTCCAGAGTCACCAGATCTCAGTCCAGTAGAGCACCTTTGGGATGTGGTGGAACAGGAGATTCTCATCATGCTTGTTCAGCTGACAAATCTGCAGCAAGTGTGTGATGCTATTATGTTAATATAGATCACAAATTCTGAGGAAAGTTGAAGAATTAAGGCAGATCTGAAGGCAAAAGGGGTCCAACCTAGTACCAATGAAGTGGCCAATAAGTGTCAGTGAGTCTTTGTTCTTGTATTATGAAGTCTTTGGTTCCTGTGTTGATGAGCTTTAGTTCTGGTGTGATTTTGAGTTTTGGTTTGTGTTTATTATTAGCAGCAGTTGTGCCTCCCGCGATCTCATTTCTTTGTTTATGCCCTGGTTCCTCTTGGTCTCGGTCTCATCTTGATTGGTGTTTATATTCAGGTCTGTTAGTCTCTTTTGGCTTTTCACTGTTTTACTTGAAAGGTTAGTTTTCTATTAAAAGATAGTTTTGCTTCCTGTCTGTCTTTCCTGATTCCCCATTTGCTTTCATCTGTTTACCTTCCCCAGTCAGTTTACATTCGTGTCTCCTCTTGTCCTTTGTCAAGATGTCTGAATGCACCTTATGAGTAACCTCATTTCCTTGTGTTATATTATTATTATTATTGTTATTGGATTACTGTTTTTTCCACCTTTGGATTTTGTTATTTTTGTACCGTCTTGTATCAGGCTCGCTTTTAGTTTGTTCCTCTCTCCTCTTCCTTGAGTCCTGTGTTTGGGTCCTCACTCCTGCTTCTGCTGTGACGGAATTCACCGTTCTGCCAGCTGTAATAGGCATTTAAGTTGAACTAGAAGTGCATCTTGCAACTTGGCAGCCTTGAAACATCTCTGGAGACTTGTTTGTGCTGGTGTTTTGAAGCACTATCAAAATAAATGGTCACCAGGACAACAAAACTACACATATAGAAACACAAGTCAAGAATCTTTTTAAAACCATTTAAAAATGTTCTCCAAAATAAAGCTATAAAACCAGTTTTGCAGTTGCAGAACTCTCCCATTGATTTTATTTCAAGATTCTTTCCTAAAATGTCTCTGTAGGCACTTGGTGAGCATGAGCAGTGTTGGCTGGACTCTGCAGATGTTCCACCTTACCTCGGTCAATCACTGACCTTGCTCCTCCACACAGAGGAAGGCCACTGTCAGCGGGGGGGAGAGTGAAGGGAAGAGGGCCGCTCTGGACCAGCTGGAGGGTGGATGGATGGAGGATGAGATGGAAGGATGGTTGAAATGTAAACAGTACAGTACAGTCAGATGCTGTGTGCACAAAACATTAGGAACACCAGGTGAAGTTTTGAAGTTTTTTTTATATATATGCTGGATCAAAGGTACTTCAGAAGAGGTACTTTAGATGATTTAGACATTAATCAACTTAATTGAAGTGTGGTGTTCCTGATATTTTGCACACATATCTGAAAAGCCTAATTATAATATATGACATAAGAGTTTAATTCCAAAACAGTCATTTTTTAAAATAGACAGTGCTCATGCAGCGCTTTTCCCAACTAATCCCTATTCCTGCAGAATTTATCTTATAATTAAACAAAGTCTGGTGCTTTATTTAAAGGATAGTAGGTAACCTCAGCCCTTGCTTTGCCTGAGAATGTGATATAAGTTTAGCACGCTGACTCCCCTCTACTTTAGAGGATCAGTCAATTGCTTGGTTTTACATTAAATGATAAAATTTCCCTAATGATTTTTATTCAAGTCAGCCAAATTTATATTAAATGATAAAGTTGAGGTAATTGTTTCTATTAGAGCTGGTTCATTTTTTATATATTAAACAAGGCAATTATTTTCCTTCAAAGTGCTGAGGAATCAAACTCTTCTTAAAGGACTTGTATTTTGGAAAATTGACCAACTTACAGGTTATATTAGGAGTGATTTCTTTTTTTTTTTCTTTCTGTGGTGTTAAATAAAGTGTAATGTAACCCAGAAGGCAGTTTTCCACATAGTTAAGTCCTTTAAACTGAAGTGAAGAGGTGTTAAATGACCTGATGGCTTGGTGCTGGCGGTGGGTATCCTGGATAGTTGACGAGGATGAGTTTACTGAAGTTGAACTTGTAGGTGAATCGTTTCCCTTTGGTCTTGTGCAGGATGCGTTTGTTGTAGTAGTATCTGGAAGTAAAACATTTTCTCTGTCAGACTACGCTCTGAAGTGTGTGTCTAAGGTATGCTTTCCCGTTCCTTTAGGGCACTTTTTTGTTGCTTCCCAGATGGCATGGTTTGCATCTGTGGGCATTTTAGATTTGAAAATTTAATTTGACAACATGTGTTGGCGAGGAGGCCTGAGGAGAAAGCTGCACAGAGAGGAAGGATTACTCATATTCACAGTTAAATATACAGATACTGTATGTGTTTAATGCTCCTAACTATAAGACAGTGGGATTTATTTTTTTTTAAACTTCAGTCATGATTTAAATTTTTTTCTTAAAATGAGAGGGAAAAATACATAAACTGAAATAAATTACAGGAATGAATCAAATTAGATGGAAAGAACACAAAATATTGCCTGATAAGATGCAGGTTGGCACTTTAGCTTATTACACAACCTTTTTATATAGAGATCAAACAAAACAGAAGACAAAACTAAAAGTTTATAGAACAATGTAAATCACACCCTGCTTTTATACATTCAATGGTCACTTTATTAAGTACACCTAACTAGGACCAAGTTGGTCTCCTTTTTGCCTTCAGAATTGACTCAGTTCTTTGTGG
Source organism: Etroplus canarensis (assembly GCA_015106775.1). Classification (NCBI taxonomy): domain Eukaryota; kingdom Metazoa; phylum Chordata; class Actinopteri; order Cichliformes; family Cichlidae; genus Etroplus; species Etroplus canarensis. Next base: position 5,050 of record VUQH01071152.1, on the reverse strand, counting down.
CATAGATTTGACTAAGTGCAGAATCACGTTGCTGCAGATTTGTCGGCTGCTCATCCTTGATGTAAATCTCTCATTCCACTATATCCCCAGGTGCTCTATTGGATTGAGAGCTGGTGACTGTGGAGGCCATTGAGTACAGCAATTTCAACAGCTATTTCAGGGGGCAGGTGTGTGCACGGGGGTGGAGCAATGTCATCCCATGAAGAGATGATACAAGCAGGATGGACCACCCATGCTTTTATGCTGTTTATGCCAAATTCTGATCCCACCATCTAAATGTGGCAGCAGAAATTGAGACTCATCAGACTAGAAGATGTTCTTCTAGTCTTCTCTTGTCCAATTTAGGTGAACTCCAGCAAAATGAAGTCTCAATAACCCATTCTTAGCTGACAGGAGTCTCACACCATGTGGTCTTCTGCAGTTTCAAGGTTAAACAAGTTGTGCATTCAGAGGCGCTCTTCTGCAAACCTTAGTCGGTAGTCGGAGCGAGTGGTCATTTGAGCTCCTCTTGCCTTCCTATTAGCTGGAAGCAGTCTGACTATCCTCCTCTGACCTCAGGCATCACCAAGGCATTTTTGCCAAGAGAACTGACGCTCATTGGATATTTTCTCTTTTTCAGTTCATTCTTTTTTACAACCTAGAGATGGCTGTGCAGGAAATTCCCTGTAGAAGAATGCTTAAACCAGCCTCACTGGCAGTAACAACCATGCCACATTCAAAGTCACTGAATTTATCTTTCTTCTTGAACTTCAGCAGGTTGTCTTGACCATGTCTGCAGGCCTAAATGCACTGAGTTGTTACCCTTTGTCGGGCTTATTAAATATTTGCATTAATAAGAAGTTGAACAGGTGTACATAATAAAGTGGCCGGTGACACATTCATAACTCCTCATCACAACTATTCCACAGGTTTAGCCACACATCTCTGCTTGTACATTTAAACTACCTGAGTGCTCGGCTAAGCTTGTCGTAGTTCATGTGAGGCTTGCCTTTCCTCTCTCCCCACAGCTTGGCCAGCTTCTCGGGGTCCCTGATGACAAATTCGCCCCACTCCCCTCCCCAGCCGATGGCCCCGCCCTCGCCTCGGCCCAACAGCTCGAGGAGGAAGTGCCAAAGCTGGACCTGTCGGGAGCCAGGTGACCAGGTTGGTTTGTATGCCCAGTCAGGAAACAGCACTGCTGGAGAAAAAATGGGGAAAATGATATCTAAAATGATCCACAATTCAATGTTACGTATTTGAGTCCCACTTAAGGCTGCTTACTCAGTATCATGATAAATGAAATCAAATAAGATTTTGGTGGGTTGCATTCTTGCTTAAACAAGGAGCTTGATATCATTATCACGATTGTACAGTAAATAATATACAAGTAAGCAAGCATGAACTAGACTGTATATAAAAGATGGGTGTAGCTACAGTGACTTCAACTATTACATAGTAAAGTCATGTTTTGAAGGGTTTAGCATTTAATTGGCCATTGCCATTTAGTTTTAAGAAACTGCAGATGTTTATGCTAGTGATTTTTTAATCACCAAGTAGACATACTCTAAATCATACAATGTTTGTCTACATTTCTTCACATGTAGCCATAATTTAAAAAATTAATATCACTTTGAATTAAATAAGTCTTAAAACCAGCATGTGAGACCAAAAACTGATTTCAGGGGTCATAAATCAAGTAAGAAGCTGGGCTGTTTTCCTTTAGACTTCTACAGAATCTGTTATCTTTTTGCAACAGTTGCCTCCTCCTGGCCATGACAACAACTGCAATTTTAAAGCTACTTCCATTTTCATATACGAATATGTGAAATATGAATGTAACATTTTAATGGTAGGTGAACTTTAATAAGACTGCAGTCATTCAGGCTAGTCGTTTCCTCTGCTAAGCCACTGAAATTACCCTTTAGTGCCTGAAAAAGACAAAAACGTGCCTCTTCAGATGAATGTTTTCTCTGTACTATTATAGTGAAGTGGAATCTAATCCCCCTTTAGGATTAATTAAGTATTCAGATTCTGATAATAATTTACTTTGTCTGAATTATTATTTTTGTGTTTTATAATAATGTTAGGTGGCATTATGGTATTTAATGCAGTCTGCTTTTCATCACCCAATTTTTTCAAATAATTGATTTGATCTTGATTAATATTTATGAAATGATGCATTGCAGTTCTTGTTCTGATTTGGTTTGTTTTTTGTTTTGTTTTTTACTTTGATAGAACACACTGATTTGACGTAAATCACCTCTTTATCAAAATAGACCTAACATCTGTAAAGTTTATTGCATGGATACTTTCTGCTAAAACAAAAGTCCCTACAACTTACGATACACAGATGTTTCTCTTTTCTTAACCCACATTGATTTTTTTCGTACAACCGTTTTCATATAGGATTTGGTTGTAGAGGAGTTTTACTAAATCTTTGTTTCACCCAAATGGGTCATTAAAAAAACACCAAAAACAACAAACAATGAATATTTCTCGTAATTTGTTTTGGGTGGTTGTGAACTCTGCTGTTCTGTGAGCACAAACTAATAACTCTGCCACTATGAGAAAATAATTTCAAGCCTATTCAAGCTCAGCTCATTATGTGGGGTTCAAAATGTGATTATCTGTTACAAAGGTTTCTCACAGCAAGTCAGCTGTCTGTAAATTCTTCCCTAAGGAAGACAGATCCTCCTTGGACCTGGTTATGAGCTGCAAGATCAACTGAAGTTTGTGAAGTTTTGTAGTTTAAGGCAAGAGAATTAACTTCAACTAAATAAATAAGATAAAGTGAATGCACAAAATGGTTGTCTATCTCTGTGTGTTAGACTGGTGACCTGTTGACTGATCTGGTAAATTCTTACAGCCAGTTGCTGCTTCCAGAAATGCAACTTGAACCTCCTTTTATTGCACAAAGAAGCCATACATCGACTCTATGCAGAAAGGCCTCTGGTTCTGAGCTCATCTCGGATGGACAGATGTGTCAGATGAGTCCACATTCCAGCTTAATTTCGAAAAAACTGGTGTCAAGTTCTTCACACCAATGGTCAAAATGACCATCCAGATTCTTATCAGCAAACTGTGCAAAAGCCAACATCTGTGATTGTATCGGGGTGCATCAGTGCCCACAGCATGGGTGAGTTGCATTTATGAAAAGGTACCATTGGCTCTGAGACGTATGTTAGGATTTTAGAGAGAAATATGCTGCCATCAAGGCAATATCTCTTCCCAGGATGTCTAGTCCTATTTCAGTAGGACAATACCAGATAAGAGTTTGCACAGGCTACAACAGTGTGACTTCTTAGACACAGTGTGTGTGTGCTTGACTGATCTGCTGCCAGTTCAGATCTACCTGGAATTAGAAATGTATGACACATCATGAAAGTGAAAAATTAGACAACGGCAACCACTGTCTGTTGATCAGCTGAAGTGTTATATCAAGCAAGAATGGACAAGATTTCCAATTGCAAAACAAGCACAGTTAGTAACCTCAATTCAAAAATGAGTAAAAAGTGCCACTTGACATGATAATATTAACACTGTTTTCTGAATAAGTTACATTTCTGGGGTGGGGACCCAGTCATATTTCTGCCACACCTTACCACCACTCTGGACACACCCCAGCTTGACCAGCAGTTTCTATAATAAGTCATTTTAGAAAAATTCCAGCTTTGTTTGAATCACTAAACTAAAAAAGCAGTACATGAGGAGCCACTACTGCTGTTATTATTATTAAGTGACAATAGTTATAGCACTCCTGAGCCCAGGTGGCTGTATTTGTCACAGTAGTATAATGTTTCTCAGGCAGAGGGCTCAAAGATCCCACAGATAGTAGCTTTTGACCCTTTATGCACTGGGATGTTTCTAAATGCTATAAATGTTTTCACAATATTATGCACTGTAGATGTCAAAAGACCTAAATTCTCTGCAATCTTGGATTGAGAAATGTCCCTTTTTGAACTGATTAATAAATCTTTCAAAAATTTTGTCACAAAAGGGTGAGCCATAATCATACTTGCAAAGGTTGAGCCTTTGATAGACGCTTAAGGTGATGTACACATTAATGAACCAGTGATTATGATCTAATATTATAATGTATGTGGTTCTTCATCATGAATACTTTTACTTTAGACACTTTTTGGTGTCTGCTATCGCTATTGTACTCTTACTTAAGTAAGATTGTGATATCCATATCTTTAAGAAAAAAACTATTTGCAAACTTGTTTCACCTGTAACGTACTGCAAGATTCAGTTTTAGGTCTAATTTATTTTCCATTTATTTGCTTCCTCTCATTTTACAAAATCACAATGTCTCCTTTCACTGCAATGCCGATGACACCCAGCTATATCTTTCAATAAAACCTGGTGACCCTAAAAGCCTTGCTATTGTTTTAAGTGGTCTCAGTGATTTTCAGTGGTGGACGTCACAAAATTTTCTGCAACTCAATAAACTAATGTCAGAAATCCTGCTGTTAATCCCACAACTTGCATAAATATCGCCGAGAGTTGGTCCCTTGCATGAAAATGTTAAGCTTGTTGCCAAAAACTGAAAAAAGTTCAGTTTGTTTCAGCCCTTATCTTCAAGCTTCACATTAAAAAAGTGATCCAGTTTGTCTTTGTCCACATTCAAAGCATCTCTAGAATAAAACAAATGGCTTTGCACTCTGATCTGGAGAAGGTTATCCCTGCATTTTTATTTCAAGGCTGAACGACTGCAACTTTCTTTTCTCTGTCATAAATGAAAAGTCACTTTGGCCTCCATCTGGTCCATAATGCAGCAGCTGGATAACCTCCTAGTTTTAGCAGAGAGCATCACATCACTCCAGTCCTGGATTCTCTCTGTTGGCTTCCTCGTCATTTTAGAGCTGATTTTAAGATTTTAGTCCTCAATTTTACAGCTTGTCTTTGTCTGGCCCCAGGATCATCTTCTTCTTCTTCTTTCGGCTGCTCCCGTTAGGGGTCGCCACAGCGGATCATCTGCCTCCATCTCACCCTGTGCCTTGCGTTCTCTTCTGTACTTCCCCCGCTCCTTATCCTTTGTCTTCAGCCAACAGTAGCATAGTTTTCACTG
>VUQH01071145.1:6442-19429 GCA_015106775.1 Etroplus canarensis | reverse complement strand
TATCTTGGCCCACATCATCTACAGGGTCCTGGCTAGCTGCTGGGGGAGTTTCGAGGGTGTGGAGCCGCATCTCCAATTTTGTGAGCCTGGCCTCCAAAGCTAAAAACAAGCTACACTTATTACATTTACCACTGTTGCTAAAGGAGGCCGAGGAGTAACTAAACATCTGACACACTGGGCAGGAGCGTGCCAGTGAAGCTAGAGGAGACCCACAAGCCATGACTGCAGCTAACAGATAAGCTAATGCTAAGAGTTAAGCTAATGCTACTGAAAGTAAGGGTGAGCGTGAGCTAAGCTAAGCTAAGCTAGGCTACACCAAGCTAGCAAAAACAGGAATGCCCAGAGAGTGAACACAATTCCTACAATTTGCAGGTGAACCAATAGAATACGTGCACTACCAAGGCAAGTGAAGATATATTACCGAGATTAGAGAATTATGCAGGTTATCAGGCTAAACAAAACAGTTAGCCAAACACCACAGAAAACCACTGTGTCACAACAGGAAGTGCTACCATATATGAATTTAGATATTTTGTATTCAGTTGTGCCAGTGTGACAATGAACCTACAAGTAGAATATCAAGACCTGGAAAATGAAGCATCTCAATACAATTTAGACATCACTGAACATACTTTTCTTATTTTGACAAGACCTTTGTTTTTTCACTTGTATCTGCATGTATGAGTCTGTCAGAAGCCAGTCTGGCAACCTTTCAGCTATTGTCTCATGGCTGATTGTCAGCAGCTGATATTTCAGGGCTACCAGTAAAGCCAGTACTTATCCAGGTCCAAGCTACTATAAAGCTAAATCATCTACAGACAATACTCAAGAGTTTGAGGCTGCATTTTGGCAATGTCGTGTCTCTCCAGCATTCTAAAACATGTGTGCTCAACAGAACTCAGCCAGTAGGAACATCTGCATTATGTACTATAATAGGGAACAGTAATAACAAAAACAATTGCATGTCACAAAAAAAAATTTTAAAAAGTTGAACTCAAATCCTTCCCCAGGGAGCACTGAATACCGATGAAAAGAAATCCATCCATCCATTTTCTTCCGCTTATCCAATTCAGGGTCGCAGGGGGGCTGAAACCTATCCCAGCTGTCATAGGGTGAGAGGTGGGATACACCTTGGACATGCAAGCTAGTAGTAACAGTGCTCCAGGCAAAGCAGAGTCTTCCGACACCTATACAAGACTGTTTGTCAAAAGAAAAAATGCTGTACCGATTTGTTCAGATGAATTCAAAGTGCTAACCTCACAGATTACCATGAGTTTTTGCAGCAAAGTAGATGGCTAACTGACAGTGTGTAAAACAAATGTGGCGATAAAGAAAAAAACAGGCTGAATGGATCAACTATGTGTGTGGCTGTAAAGAAAATGGGCTGCTTTCTGTAGCAGGTGATGAGAAGCAGGAGCGTGCAAATATGTGTGCGTGCCCACATGTTCACTCTCTTCTGTGTGTTACAATATGGTGTGTATGGCTCGTCTTGAAGGGCCCACAGGGATCTGCATGCAGGGATCCCCCTTTTACAGGACATAAAATAAGTCATTATAACACCACTGTTGCTCAAAAAGAGAAAAAAACTCATTCGGCAAATATAATATATCAAATATACTATTGCCGTTTTTCACAATGGAGTGGAAAATGTGTCATCAGATAGACAAAAAGGGAATTTCAGCCTCCCTTTTAGTCCCTAAAGACTCTTTTGTAGCTGTTTGGAGTATTATTTTATATTGTCGTGATGAATGTACTGTTTGTACATGCTTTTATCATCAATCATAGAATAAGTTGCAGGCTCGGTAGAGTCATCTTTTAGTGACAGGATTAATACAAAAACGTGAAAACAGTAAACAGTAAAATTAGGTGCCAAATTCCGTAATGTCAAACAGCAGGAAAACCCCTGACTGAAGAATGGAAGGAGGTGATTTAATTTTGTGCTATAACAGGTACAGTAACAAGGAACAGCTGCATCCCTCAGTGTGTGTGGGTGTATCATGTGTTTGGACAAACTGTGGTAGTATGTACATGTGTGTTTTGTAGATTTCTGGATTGAATATCTCTACACTTGATACTTTTATGCGTGTACTTGCCTTTGCATGATTGTGTGCACAGGTGCCCATAAATGAGATCATCCTTTATGCTTGTAAATGTGTGTGCACAAGGGTAAACATCATCTTCTGAGTAGAACAAAATTTGCTAAACTGTAAACATATGTGTGCACATATGATATGTATATAATACATTTGTCTGTGTTCTGCTGATTAGATTCGCTCTACCAGAAGTCTGTCTCTTATCCTGAAAGAAAGGCACTGACAGCTCTGCATTTAGCTCGGTCCTCATCACACATTAGATAAGGTAATTTTTACCTTCAGCTCCTGAGCACATAATGTCTCTCCAGCTCTCATCAAGTGGGAACAAATAGTCAACTGAATTTGAGCCTCTTACGGATTGTTTGCATTGCATCCAGGAGTCCACAGAGGCATCCTATTCAAACTATCACTCTCTCTTCTCCCTTTGGTGTTTTCTCTCTATATACTTTGGATGATGATCAACAAACCCCAAGTTGAGAGAATATTAACCTGTTCATTTTTCTCACACTTGGAGTCGACAAAGAATTCTTTCTAGAAAGCCATTTGCCTATTTGAGTTCTGCTGTTTCATTACATCTTTAATGCTGTCTTCATTTTTTCAGAGAATAACTTTTACGAGTCCTTGGAGTTACACTTCCTGTGTTTAACAGAGGTATAATTGTCTTTGTAGGGTTGTAGACCGAAGTCAGACCTCCCCAAAAACTCTACTAATCATCTTCCATCTTTTTCTGATTAGTGCACACCTGAATGGCCCTCTGGGCAAGCACGATGGCTGTTTTTTGCTCACAGTCTGCTCTAGATTAGCTCTGTTCAGCCCTTTTATATCTGCACTGTCACTGTCAATACCTCAACAAAACAAATCACCAGTGAATTGATAACATACTGGAACAGCATTGTTGTTGCCGTATTGGCGGAATTCGACAAATCCAACTGGGTGCATGTGCATACATGTATGACTCTCTGTCTTATGGAGCAAAAAATGAAAACAGAGAATAGAGGGGATGTGGAGTTTAACAACTGGTGAGTTGCAGCTAAAATCAGCTATAAATCTTGCAATACCTCCAGGATTTTCTAATATCAACGCAGTTGCAAGAGTTGGAAAAACTTCTTGGTCTTATCAGTCCATTACTGTGAGCCTTGGTTACAGTCTCTTGTGGGATTTTTAGTGAAAAGTTCCTCCATAAAAAAACAGCTTTCCTGTCTGGCATGAAAACTCAACCAGACACATCATTATGAGAGCTCTGTCGTTAGCTTGACCTCACTGCTTAGCTGTTCCCTCACCCTTATCTCGCACTTAGCCATTCCACTTTGGTCCCTGTTTACTCTTCTCCCCACTCTTTCCTACACTTTTTCTTGAGCTCACTAGCTTTCTGGTCATAAATATGTGGAAAACATAGCTATATAAAAACAAGTGTTACTTTTGACAGTCTGTCTCTCTATCACACACATATAGTACTCATGCGACAGATTTTGCCAGTCCACTGCTGGATTTTTATTTATTTAATTTTAAGCCAGTATGATAAAACGATACAGTGAGTAATGATGGAAACACATTGGTCTGGTAAATAGCAATATTTCTTGTAGTTTCCAAGAGGCTTTCTCAATGTGGGTAGGAGGCACTTACATCTGGTATCAGTGGGCCGCTGAGTAAATCAAAGACTTTTTGAGGTATGAAACATTACAGCTGTTACACAAACTGAAACACCATGTGTAAAATTTCTGCAAATTAAACAGAAAGACATGTTTAGCTGTTACTTAATGTCAGTAGCAATAAATCATTTGCTTTATAGGGTGGATGTGCTTTCTTGTCTAGCTCTGCTTAGAACTCTGGATTCCCTTGATTCACATCAACCAAACTGAAAAAATGTCAGATTTACATTTTATTTTTGGCAGAATTTTGAACATTTACTCTCAAATGCTTCCATAGAAATATAGCTGTAAACATGTGTAAACATATCATTTGTCAAGTCCTCTCCATCTGCTTCCCCATGTGTTCTCCATCCAAATGTTGTTTTATGTCAGGTAGGATGCCAAATACTTCCATGTCCCTGAAGACTTGGACAAAGCAGATCATATAGGGGGATGTCACAGAAAAGCTGCTCAGAGGGTCAGAGATGCTGCATTCCTGCAGAGATGCCAAGCCTCGTTAGGGTCACAAAGGCCAGAGACCACAGGCGGAGCTCTGTCATCCCTAGGCTCATCATGTAATGAGCTTTTCTCAGTCTAATTTCTTGACTTCATCAGTCCTTACTGAGATACTGTTCAGATTCAGAGTCCAACAAGCAGAGTCCAACTGACTGGAAGTTACTTTGCTCTGTTTAATAAAATAAGAGTCGGTGTTTTCAAAAAGCTGGTTATTGCTACATCCTCATAATAGCCCAATGGTATAAAAGAGGTATGCGTAAATCTGATGCAAAGTGTGATATTACTTTTCACTTTATCACATTTTTCATCTGGTAATGGTTTGTAAAACCTTTCCAGAGAGTAATTTGTTCAGATTTTAAGCCAAGCTGAAAATTGTTTTTCAGCCGCTGTTACATCATTTTATTAAGAATTTTTTTCCAGACATTTAGATTTCAAATATGTGGTGATTTTATCTTTTGTTTTTGGCAATACAGACCGCTTGCAAGTTAATGTCTGTCATCATCTCCAGACAAATAATTTTCTTCTGGCTCTGAACTCTTATGCATTCAATATTTCATATAAGTCAGTTTTTTCTTTGTGTGTGTGTGTGTGCGTGCGTGCGTGCGTGCATAATATTCACAGCTGCCATTTTGTTTTCTGAAGTTGAGGTTCTAATATGTACAGTACAAATATCACCACATCTCAGGAAAAGAGACAGTATGTAAGCATATGTTAGAGCACTCTTCCCCACCCTAACTCTAGTTGCAGGGAGAGCAACAACAAGACCCCAGAGCCCTGTACTACAAAGCAAGTCAACATACCCTTGATATCTTTCCATTATCTGGCTTCACTGAACCTAACATACGAGTACGAGTGTCTGCAGCAGATAAAATGCTGTATAGTGTTTAGCATTAAAAGTGCTGTATGAGTGTGTGAGTGAGTTAAGAACTAGAAAAGAGCTACTGTACTAATAAAGTTCAGCCTACTTGAAGCCAGTAAGGAAAGCTGGCAAAAACACTGACTGTATGGGTTAGAGCATCACAGCTCTGTCATTAAGACACAGGAGAATCTGACAGATTACAGTCATTATTCAACTAAATTCATGTTTAGATGTGTGAGACAGTTTTAGTTTTTATTCTTTCAGCTTCAGCCCTGTGGTGTTTAATGGTCTGGGTGCAAATAAATAACAAACATAAAAATATTTAAATGTAAGATTTGTTTCGTTTTTACTATGCATTAACGATTAGGTAAGAACACTGTGTACTTATCACCATCTGTCACAGCTCAGAGAATAGGCTGCACATGCTGTCACCTCATGGCATTAAGGTTTGAACCTCAACTTGGTCCTTTGTGTGGATTTTGTATGTTGTATTATCTTTCTGTGCCTGCATGTGTCATGGTTCCCCTTTTTGCCTCCTTTTTTGGAGTTCTTCTCCCCTTTTCTTTCCTTGGTTCCCTGCCTCTCCTCATCCCTAGGGGTCTCCGTCCTTGTCTGCGTCAGGTCTGTTCTTTATTTTGGTATCTGTCTGTTTCCTGCTGCACTTCCCTTCCTGATTTGTGTCAGCTGTGTCTCCTTACCACCTGTCGCCCTCTCATCGGTCATTCTCTGTCTATTTTAGTTCCGTCTCCCCATCTCGTCTTTGTCGGTCGTGTCATACTGGTTGTTCTCCGTGGATGTGTCTTCGTCTCTCCTTGTGTTCTCTCCCTGGCTTCCACCTGGGTTGAGATTTGGATCGCTGCCTGAAGGTTTCCACACCTCCAGGAAAACCTTTTGGGACTTTGTAACTTTGCGTTGGCAAATAAAGCCTTTTGAGTATATCCTCCTGTCTCCAGCGGTACTGCATATTGGGTCCACACCACACCATGGCACACCACCGTGACAGCATGGGTTTTCTCTGGTACCTGGGTTCTTCCACACAGTCTGTGCCCAATTTTAAAATGGTGATCAATGTGAGGCAGATAAAGTGATAAAGGTGTCTATAAGAACTTTGAATGGCCATTATTGATAATTCTTCTTTTGGCTGCACCCTTTAGGGGTCGCCACAGTGTATCATCTGCCGCCATCTCACCCTATCCCTTGCTTCCTCCATTGTCACACCAGTCGTCTTCATGTTCTCCTTCACTACATCCGTGAACCTTGTCTGTGGTCTTTCTCTTTTTCTCCTGCCTGGCAACTCCATCTTCAGCATCCTTGACACACTATATCCACTGTCCCTCTAAACCATCTTGGCCTTGCCTCTCTTATTTTGTATCCAAACTGTTCAACCTGGCTTGTTCTCTGATGTACTCATTTCTAACCTGTACATCCTGGTCATTCCTAATAAAAAACTTAGCATCTTCAACTTTGCCAATTACTCCTCTGCCTCTTGTCTTTTTGTTAGTGCCACTGTCTCCCAACTATAAACCATAGCAGGTACGTTTATGTAAAGCCTCCCTTTCACTTTTGCTGCTATCCTTGTGTCACAAAGCACTTCCACCCTCTCCACCTTACCTACGCTCTCTTCTTCACCTTTTTTGTGCACTGCCTGTTCCTTTGGATGTTTGACCCCAGGTATTTGAACTGATCCACCTTAACCACCTCTAGTCCTTGCATTTTCACCATTCCACCTGACTCACTCTCATTCATACACACGTACTCTGTCTTGCATCTACTGACTCTCATTTCTCTTCTCTCCTGTGTATACCTCCACCTCTCTAGGCTCTTTCCCACTTCACTACTCTAATGGTCAGTAAGATGAGAAAATACATAAATGGCAGCCCAACAGACCTAAATACTTGACAATTACAAAACAAACAAAAACAAGTAAACAAAAAACAAACAAAAAACACGAAAGAATTCAAAGGAGTATAAATGACTCAAGAGAAATGGTAATCAAAGACAAGATAGAGATAAGATGTAAGCAAGTGAAGAGAAGATTGGGTGATACAACTACAGGGAAAGTGGAGGAGATGAAGGGGGCTGCTCTAAGATGAAACAAGACTTAGAAGTGGGGAATTTGGTCATCAAAACTGGGTGAATGAGTGGGAAAAACCATTAGACATGAACTCATCCCTCAGGCTTTCTTAGAACACATGAAAATGAAGCAAAAATTCCATGTTGCCTCATAAGCATTCCACTTCTTTAACGGCAGAGCACTTACTAACCCATTTGTTTTGAACTGAAACCGCAATAATTGGTTTAATACTCTACCATGAAATTTTAAAAATGAATCATTCACCTATATTTCATTAAAATCTGGCCTGCAGGTCCCCAGGAAATCATGCGTGACAAACCACCATTTTGCAATTCATGATATGTCACAAGGAAGTGGTTCTGCATCATTCTCAGTCATCAAGGTTAAGTTGATGAACTGTCTGTGGTCTGAGGTTTTCTGTACAATGGTTCAAAGTACAAACAAGAAGAAATGAGTCTGGTTTAGGAATAATTTCACATATTGCAACAAGCACATATTCCAGAGTTGGCTGCTGTTGTTCTGTTTCAGCTATTCATAGATACACACAAACAGAGTGCAATGAAGAATTAAGAGCAAAATTAAAGGATGTTTTTAAAAAGTGGGCCAGGATCAGAGAAAGGTAGGAGAAATGATGGCTAATTACGAGAGGTGAGGCATAACACAGAGGAGGTAAAATGCAGGTCTGCCTGTATTCTAGTGGAAGTGGTTCAGACCTCCTGCGCTCCCAGTCAAAGCTTCCTCTGTTAGGCCAGAGATCTGATGTTTCCCCTGAGGCCTAGGTCCTGGAAGTGGGCTGGCAGAGCAAATAAACAGAGAGGAGGTGCTCACGGCTCAACACCTTCACATATGTATACTCACACAAGTTAGAAAGAATACACACACGTGCTTATACACTAGCACTAAGAGATGTACATGCAGATGTGAGCAACACACTCACACCTTTAGGAAGATGCTGATGTAAAGACTTTTTGAAAAATGACAATTGATAATTACAAGATCATGGGAGTATTATTGAATGACAAGTACTTGGAATTTTCTTCATTTCCTGGTTGTGTTGTGGGACAATGGGTAGAAAAGTAGGAATTGTTGTCTATCAGTGTGTTTTCACTGTGGATTTAAAAACCCACACAAAGGACTATGGAAAGAATACCTTTTAAAAATCTTTTAAAACTTTGAAGAGTTGCAACATGTGCACAAAAGTAGCAATACACTGAGTCAACCTCAACAACAGTGACTCCCAAAAGAAAAAAATAAACATATATATACATACACACACACACACACACACACATATAGATAGATAGATAGATAGATAGATAGATATAGATATATAGATATATACACACACAGACTTGGCTTTCTTCCAAAAACATATTTGGTCTCATCGTGCTAATGTGCTTCAGTATAATCCATCATCACCTCATCATACACACCACAGCCAGCCAAGTTGGTCAACTGCCTGCAACTGTGAAACTTGCTGACCAAATAAATCATTTACATCTCAGTTGATGTGTACATCATGCTGTAACATACTTGTAACACGTATAAAGCACATCAGTAAAAAGCATCTGTCAAAATGACAAGATGTACACAAACATATTCAAACATGAACAGTCTCTTGTCCTGATGTGTCAAGAGGCCGTTGACCTGCACTGAGCTCCACTTCCTGTGTTCCTCCCTGCAGAGTCCCAAGAGGGAGCACTCTAAACTGACAACGGCCTTCATCCTTGTCTTTAAATCATCCTCCTCCTCTTGTCAACTTCCACCTCCCTCATTTTTTTCCCTTGGCATTTCCTCCCATATTTTAACATCCATCTAAGATCATCCAACTTCTTGGCACTATAATGGGAAATCAGATGAGATTCATTTCTGCGTTCCTGTAGTTTAGTGATTTAGACATTCACCTTACCTTAAAAGGTCCCTGGTTCGAATCAAAGTGGGAACACAAGCCCCTCTCACCATGGAGGGTTGTGTCAAAAAGGGCATCTGGCATAAAACCTCTGCCAAATTACCAATGTGGATTAATCCGCTGTGGCAACCGCTTTGGGAGAATATAACGGAGCAGGGTACATTTTTAGATGAGATTGATTTCCAAGGACAACACTGAAATCTCAAAACTTTTCTTACCTGTAGAAATTCTGCAAACTGGGAGAACAGCAGTCAGTTAATTGAAAGGACTCGTAATGCACAATGACTGCAGCAACATTCGTTTAAAGCATCACCTAGAGAGTGACCTCCTGACAGGACCATTGCACTGTTTGTGCTGGGGACTGAGAAGGTAGGGAGGTTTTCTCTGTGTGCTACAAGTAATAGTCTTTGTAGAACATTCCCACCTATGAATGCAAAAATAAATCAACGCTGGGTTTCTTGGATGTAAAATCATAACAGTGAACATTCCCCCAATTTGGAAGGACACCCCTTATTAAAGTACATAATCTTCAGTGTAAAATGACCCAGGCCCAGGCCTGCCTCTGGGTCCTGTCCTCGAGTTTCTTCCAATGCTGCCATGCTGGTTTTGGCAAAAGCTCCTACAGCAGGCTAGGGTCATACATGGGCCTGCCTGTACCCTCACTGGGCAGATAACTGTCAGCTGCCCCCACTGAAATTCACTGGTGGGAGAAAGATGAAGATGGACGTAAAATAAGCTTGTATGCTTTAAGTGGCCTCAATATTGAGCACTTATGACATCCTGAAGATTGCATTTAGAGAAAGTCAGATTATCACCAGGCACCGCTGAGTCAGGACACTGCCAAGTTTTTTTTGTTTTGTTTTACTTTGCTCTCTTTTTTCCTTCAACTCATAACAGGAATTTTGTAGATCCTGTCCTTCCGCTGTATCTGTATTACATCCAATCAAGACATTTTATTGAATACGTATGAGCCATGTTGTGTCTAATCCATTTCCAGTTAATTGTGTATTGTAATTAATTGTCCTCTAGGTACACAAGCTGTCAAGAACAGCAGCCAGCTGTCACATTTAATAATATCCACACTGACAGTCTATCAGCAACAGCCAAGAGAGGCTGCCCAAATCCTGTCCAAACCCCTCTATCATCCATGAATTTTCTTAATTCTTCTTGCTGCTAATTACAAGATAAAGTATATACATTTTAATGTTGGCTTGCAGAGCCAATAGAGTCAGGCTAACTTTTACATAGTACATCCAGCCCTGGTACAGTGAGCCAGGGTCATGAAAAGGACATTACTTCCCATAAGCTAATTTCACCGTGCAACAGATAAAAATAAATACCCAAGATTATGTCAATTCTTTGATATAAACTTTTCAGTCAGTACAATAATAGTGGAGAAGTGATTGATGAATTTTAAAAATTTTGATTAAAAGTCTATTGAACACTACAGTGTCATGGTTGGTTGACTGCTTTCATTTTATTACAGTGTATAGACTGTTGAGAAAGCACTCAACAGTGTACTGCTTAGCACCGTCGCCCCTCAGTGAAAAGTTTCTGGACTTGGACCTCCTGATTGGCTGGACCCTTTCCATGTTTCCTACTGCAGTTCAAACACATGCTTTTAGGTCAGCTGGTCATTATGAATTGGCTGTAGGTGTAGCTGTGAGAGCATGCCTCTCTGTGCTGTCCCTGTGATAAGCTGTTGACATGACTAAGGTGTCCTTGGCCTCTTGCTTAATGTCAGCAGGGATAGACTCAAGCTTCATGTGACCCTACTGTAAGTTGGATAAGTTTTTAAGAACTTGGACAGATGTTCATGAAGGTTAGTGTGCAATGAATGTCATGAATTCTGGTGACACATTAAATGCAGTTAATGTACAGTCATGTGAAAAAGAAAGTTTCCCCATTATCCCATGCAGTCCTGTGAATAACTCAGTGAACCCATATTGCTTCCATAAGAATTAAGAAGGTATGTGGCAGCCAGGTGCTGCTAATCAAATGCACTTGGTTAATTGATCATCAGCAAGTGTGACTGCCTCTATAAAAGTACATGATTTGGCAGTTTGCTGGTCTGTATCATTCAGGTGTGTGTTAATACAATGCCACAATCTTCTCAGCAAATTCACTCCAAGGTCAGACCATGCAAAAGAAACTGCAAAAACCCAAGCACTACATCTTAGACTCTACAGGCCTCGGTTAACATGTTAAATGTTGAAGTTCATGACGGAACAATTAGAAAAAACAGAACAAGTGTGGCTTGTTTAGAAGGGCTGTCATGAGAAAGCCTCATCTCTCTAAAAAGAACATGGTAAGATGGCTTAATTTTGAAAAGCTGCATCTGAGCAAACCACAAGACTTCTGGAACGATGTTTTTTGGGCAGACAAGACCAAACTGGAAATATGTGACTATAATGAACATAAAACACAGCATATCAGCACAACCATCTGTCAAGCATTTTTGAGAAGGGGTGATGATAAGAGCTTGTTTTGCAGTCACAGAACCTGGGAACCTTGCACTCATTGTGTGGTTCATAAAATCCTCTCTATCAACATTTGCTAGAGTCAGATGTGAGGCTGTATGTCCAATAGCAGTTGTGGGACTTATGGTACAGTGCACCAGTCTGTCTGTGTTGGTATTTGCCTACGCAGCTCCAACTCAGAGGGGAATGCAACCAAAGCAGACGTACAGTCTTCCAAAAAGCCAATTATATGTAGCTCGATGTGGCTGATGCAATGCATGGATCGAATGCTGACTTTTTGAAAGGTAGTCTGGGACAGGTAAGGAGCAATAGTGAAGTTCCCAATGTAGAGGAAGAAGTTTTAAAAAAATTAAACAGCTATCGTTGCAGTTCACTCAAAAGACCAACTTTGCAGGGTGTCATCCATGTCAAAGGATTCATTCTTTTGCAACCAAGAAAGTCAGTCCAGGTGGACCTACATATTTGATGGCTAAAATAGTGAGATGCTATGTTACCTGTAATGGACACAGGCACTTCCTAAAATGCGACACTGCTGTATTAAGTGTCAAACTCTAAGAAGTTATCATTGTCAATTATTTGTTTCTTCATAGTAACTGCAGATAATGTCTTTCTGATCCCTTGGAAGCAGCATTTAAAGTTAGGAAGTTGACA
Source organism: Etroplus canarensis (assembly GCA_015106775.1). Lineage (NCBI taxonomy): Eukaryota > Metazoa > Chordata > Actinopteri > Cichliformes > Cichlidae > Etroplus > Etroplus canarensis. The sequence continues at coordinate 7,219 of VUQH01071145.1, read as the reverse complement.
CTACAGTATAATAAGTGCAAAAGTTGCTGTTCAAGGCTTTGACCATTCCTAACCTCAACAAATTTTGGGAGGGCAGAATAATACTCCTCAGCATGAAATAAAGATAGAAAAGGTAGACACCTCATCAGGTTTTCTGGATGGAGGTCAACACGAGGCCAGCAACATGTCAGTTGGAGCACAAGAGAGAGGGATACAGAGATTATGTCAACAACTAGTAGAGCTATGGAGTGTACAGGAGGCTAATAGAATAGACTGAATATAAATTGACATGTTTCAAATCACAGACTCAATGCAAGGAAGTGAACCAAAGTGCACTGAAAGGACAAAGAAAAGAGGGTGCTTGCGAACATCATGGTTTCCTTCTCTTATAAACCTTGACTGACATTAAAAGGCTGCGCCATTACTGGATGGTATCCCAGCCCTCACACAGACTCTCTCACATGTAATGCGGTATGTGCAGATGCATTCTATATTCTCAAAGACATGAACACACACAGACTAAAACTTGCCTGGGTTTTGGCAAGCAAGTCACAAGTTCCTAAATTAAATTACACTAATTGCCAATATTTGGTGCCAATATAAAATGTTTCAAGCCAACAAAATTATAGTACAACCTCTAAAACTATTATATATAATGAAGAGGATGAGAAACACACTTCCCAACGCACAAACTTCTATAGTCTCACATACGCACACACACACACACACACACACACACACACACACACACACACACACACACACACACACACACACACACACACAGCGCCCACACAG
>VUQH01071143.1:0-11778 GCA_015106775.1 Etroplus canarensis | reverse complement strand
CCTGATTCACCATCTTCCCTCTCACTGCCCTCCTCTCTCTCTCATTTTCCTCATCCATCAGCTCCTCAAAGTACTCTTTCTATCTTCTCAACACATTCTCTTCACTCGTTAAACATTTCCATCTCTATCCTTAATCGCCCTAATTTGCTGCACATCCTTTCCAGCTCTGTCTCTCTGTCTCGCCAATCGATACAAGTCCTTCTCTCCTTCCTTGGTGTCCAGCCTCTCATACAACTCACTATAAGCCTTTTCCTTTGCCTTTGCCACTTCTCTCTTTGCTATGCACTCCCTGACTATCCCACTTTTTCTTTGCCAGCTTCTTCCTTTGAATAGTTCCCTGTACTTCCTCATTCCACCACCAAGTCTCTTTGTCTTCTTTCCTCTGTCCAGAGGAAACTCCAAATACGTTCTTGGCTGTTTCCCTCACCACCTCAGCTGTACTTTCCCAGTCATCTTGTAACTTGTCACTACTGCCCAGAGCCTGTCTCAGCTCCTCCTTGAACTCTGCACAACATTCGTCCGTCCTCAACTTCCACCATTTAATCCTTGGCTCTACCTTCACTTGCTTCCTCTTCTTGCTTTCCAAAGCCAATGTTGCCTAGCTACATTTTTCCCTGACACCACCTTGCAGTCTCCTACCTCTTCAGGTTGTACCTCCTATATAAGAGAGAGTACACCTGTGTGCACCTTCCTCCACTCTTGTAGGTCACTCTGTGTTCCTCCTGCTTCTTGAAATACGTGTTCACTACAGCCATGTTCATCCTTTTTGCAAAATCCACAACCATCTGTCCCCCCACATTCCTCTCTTTAACACCATATCTACCCAACACATCCTCGTCCCCTCCGTTCCCTTAACCTACATGCCCACTGCAGTCTGCTCCAATCATGACTCTCTCTCCCCTTGGAATATTCTCTACCACTTCAGCCAACTTACTCCAGAATTCCTCTTTCTCTTCTACCGCACCTGGCATCCAACTTGTGGGGCATATGCACTAACAACATCACACCTTCAGTGTCCAGCTTCAAAGTCATAATCATGTCTGACACTCTCTTCACCTCCAGAACACTCTTCACAAACTCTTCCATCAAGATTACCCTTACTCCATTCCTCTTCCTACCTACACAATAGTAGAACAGTTTGAATCCACCTCTGATGTTCCTAGTCTTGCTTCCCCACCACCTGATTTATTGCACATATAATAAATCTGCCTTCCTTCTCTTCATCATATCAGCCAGCTCTCTCCCTTTACCAGTCAGAGTCCCTACGTTTAAATTAAAGTCCCTACTCTCACCTCCACCCTCCTACCTTTCCTTCTCTCTCTCTGCCTCCTAACACGCTTTCCCCCTCTCCCCCTCCTTGGTCTTCGGCTAACAGTAGCATAGTTTCCACCGGCACCCTGTTGGCTAACGGCACCTATGGCGGTCGCTGTTAACCCGGAAGTATGGAAGTTTTGTTATGAATCCGCATATTTGATTTGGCAATGATTTCACGCTGGATGCCCTTCCTGACGCAACCCTGCCCATTTACCCATGCTTGGGACTGGCACTAGGCTTGTGGGCCCCTGTGGCTGGGTTCTGTATTGGACAAACTAATGAGAATTAAAATATCTTTAGATGTCAAGGGGGTTCACAAACAGTCACGTCTAGGACACCGGCTCTATTTCTTGACTGGCCCTAACCTAGCTAAAGACATTATAATGCCATAAATAAACCTAATGACAGCATTTATGTATAAATGGTAGAAGGGCCCATGCAAACACTCATTTTATGAGCACTGCAATCCAGACCAATACTCTTAGGAGTAACAATTCCTGTTAAAAATGGTGCCCGTAAAACAACAAATACAACCTTGGCCTTAAACACAATTCTCATTAGATGATCATTGTTTGATTAAACTAACAAAACTGTAGGAAGAGTAGTGACAGATGCATGACAGATGTCTCGTCACGACATTAGCTCATTACTACTTCGGCCGGATGAGCTAACAAGGTGGCATAATTGAAACGGCTCAAATCAAACTGCATAACATAGGAAAACAACATGAAAATAGGATGAAATATGGCATTTTGTTTACTTTATGTGTTTACATAATATTATGATTGATTTAGACAACATTATAGTGACATTTGTTTATCCACACAGATGTTATTTTCAAGTTATACATGTCATTTTTTTCATGACAATCTTGATTTATTCCATCTTTAGTGGCGGTGAGTCAAGTCATAAATGTCAGTCAGTCAGTTAAGCTTTGACTGGACAGACTGTTTGTCCTGGCCAGCCAAGCTTTGATAAGCAGGAAGTGTTTTTTGTTTGCTTGGTTTTGTGCATTAAAGTGTTAAAAGCAAGCATGTTTTCATTGCTTCTTTCACATTTGGCACAATATAGTAGGATACAGATAACCTGAAATATTTCATGATGGGGACTCATTTAGTCTATATGTTGCACTGCTAATCCAAACCTGGACATGCTGTCTCTGGAAGCTGTGGAGTCCTGGCTCTCCATCCGGTAGCCTCCTCGCCTCCTGCGGACCCTGGTGGAACCGGAGATCGATTCGTCCTCACTCAGCTGATCCATACTTGCCTGCCTGGACATGTTGAGCCTCATAGCCTTCTGGTAGTAAATGTGTATGCTCTCTCTGGAGGGAACATTGCCCTGGTAGGAGGACATGAATTTTGATCACACTTATGGCATCCAGTGAGCTTATCAATTACTTCTACTTACAGTATGCATGTTAAAAGTCAATGCAGAGTGTTGTGTACCTTTTTGACCTCTCGAGTCAGCATGCAGCGCTCTAAACGCAGCACAGTGGAAATGTCAATGTACTCTCTGCACATTTCATTCATCCACTGAGTGAAGCTTTCCACTGAAGTCTGGAATAGCACCCAAGTGAACTTGATGATGTTGAACACTCGTTTGATGATGTTGTCTGAGGAAAGGCATACAACATGTGTTACAATGTGGTTTAATTTCAAAACTGTTACTTACAGTTAGGTCTTAGTTTTTTGATAATGACATTTTTTTGTAATGTTGCTTCTGTACACTACCACAGTGGACTTTAAATCAAACAGTTAAAATGTGATTAAAGTGCAGACCTTCAGCTTTAATGTGTGGGGTTTGACAAAAGAAATGCGTTAACTGTTTAGAAATTACAGCCGTTTTTATACCTAGTTCCTAACATAATTTTAAATGCATGATTTGTTTTTAATACTTCAATGAAAACACTTTACAGTGTATGACTGCCTGAAGTCTAGAACCTGCGGACAACACCAAACACTGTGTTTTCTCCTTAATGATGTTCTGCCAGGCCTTTATTGCAGCCGCCATTGGGTGCTGCAGGTTTGTGTGTCTCTCTGCCTTCAGTTTTGTCTTCAGTAACTCAAAAGATGCTCTGTTGGGTTGAGATCAGGTGACTGACTTGCCCATTTTTTGGATTGAGAAACTCTTTGGTTGCTTTTCCAGTATTCTTTGGGTCATTATCCATTTGCACTGTAAAGTGCCATCTTATCAGTTTTGCAGCATTTCGCTGCAAAACTGATAAGATTCGCTGCCATTCTTGTCAGACGTTTATTCCATTACTTTTGAGATTTTGAAAATGAGAGAATCTGTATAAAAATATCTTTAATTCCTGAGCAGTTAATGCAATTATTGCGCAATTATAAAGCTAAAAGTAAGGACTTCATCCACATCTTTACTGTCAGTGCACATGCACTAACCTGTGTGCAGCTTGTTGCATACGCTCCAAATATTCTTTATTTTTCTAGTTCTCTGTATTTCTTAGTTTTTCTTTTTTTAGCAGTTTAAGTCGACTTCTCAACAGTGCCGGCTGAGAACGTTTTTGCTGTCTTTGTCGCTAATTGCACCACAGAATGCTACAGGAATCATTCCTAGCTGTGGTTATCAAATTTTATAATACCTCCCTGTGACACCTTGACTAGCTTCTTTCTATCACCATATCGTGTACATATTGTATATAGTGTTTTACTGTGGAGTTCTTTATATTATATATTGCAATTCATATATACATGTATATTTATTTTTTGATCTTCATTTTCTGTCTTCCAGATTCAAATTCACAGAGGAAAAATTACTTAAAAAATGTAACTGTCCAAAAGTTTTTTGACCTAAGTGTAAATGAATCTTTTTTTACTTAAGAATTTACTATCTGGTAACTCCAAATGGCAGGAAACCAACCAACCAACCAAACATTATCATTATTATTAACACTATGAAATAATGCAAGAGTAAATTTGCAGTATGGTCATTCCATGTCATTCCATGAAAAATCAATCAATAATGAAAAATTAAAAAGGGCTTTTATATACTTTAAGGGTCTGTTCTTCATAAAATACTCATTGTATGAAGGTAAACTTTTGCATACCTTCATTAATTATACTACAGTTATTGTACCAAAGAAATCTGCTGTTCAGTGGGAATAGCTGTTATCCTGACTTGATCACTGAAAACACTGATCATATAAATATCTAAAGGGGAAAGAGTCCCAATACTCAGTTTTCTCAAGATGGGGAATTTAGTCACTTTAAAATGAAGAGTTTTACCCATACATACAAAACTAAAATTCATAGCATGTTGTGTCTGCTTGTTAAAACTGGGAGTTCCTCTTTATTCTGTTTATGGGGCAGTCAATTTTCCAAAAATATTAGATTCATAAACAGGATTTTTTAAATTTAAAAACTAAAACGGTCACACATACTCCATATCTACCCCAACCCCTAATTATGGTATAACTAACACAAAATATACCCACTTTTTATGTTCATATTCCTGACTGTGTTTCTAGTTGACTGTAAGCAATGTTCTGATTAACAACACAAGTCACTCTTTTTTTTTCAAGATCTAAAAAACTGCTGTCTTGAGGAGAAACCAACCTGGACCACCAGATTTCTTGTTCTCATCTCCTTCTCCTTCTTGCCCATCAGAAAGCTCACCGATATCAATGGTTACATGGCCTGCTGATGTATAGTAGAGACACCTTACTGTATGAATTCACTTTCTGTTTCTTGTGAGGTTTGTTGTCTTCCGAATTGGCTTACCATCTTTCTTGCTTTTCCTGTGTCTTACTCCTTTGGTGTATTTCTTCCAAAATTTGCGTCTTGCTTTGCCTCGAGCCTTCAGTGCAGCTTTGGGGTTTGTGATCCAGGTCTGGTACATAAACTGGAGTAAAGAGGGGAACAGTTCAGTTTAAATGAAAGGAGTAACTGAAGTGAGTTATGTAAGAGCAACAAAAAAAGGAAAAACTTGGTTTCGCATGTTTAAGTCTATTGATTTTTGCGACATGTAAAGTTTTTACTACTGTATTGTACTAAACCTTACCTTAACTTACTTCATATTTAAAGGTGCAAATGGTTAGCAAATCATGATAGTTAAAATTCATATAAGTTAAATACATTATATGGACAAAAGTATCAGGCCACTGACAGTCCCATTGCCACAGGTGTACAAAATCAAGCACCTAGCCACCCAGTCTACCTTTACAAACATTTGTTAAGGAATGGGTTGTTCTAAAGAGTCAGTAGAGAGTTGGTGAATTTAAGTGTGGTACTGTAGTAAGATGTCACTGTTGCAACAAGTTAATTCATGAAATTTCTTTCTTCCTAGATATTCCATGATCAAAGCGGTATTATTGCAAAAAGGAAGCTTTTAAGAATCACAATAACACAGCCATGAAGTGACAGATCATGTAAAGTTGATCCAATAACTGCAGAGTTCCAAACCTCCTCTGGCGTTAACATCAGCACAAAAACTGTGCTGGTAGCTTCATGGCATGGGTTTCCATGACTGAGCAGCTGCATGCAAGCCTTATATCATCACGCACAATGCCAAGCATTGGATGGAGTTGTGTAAAGCATGTTGCCACTGGACTCTGGAGCAGTGGAAACTTGTTCTGTGGCATGACGAATCATGCTTCTTTAACTGGCAGTCTGACAGATGAGTGTGGGTTTGGTGAATGTTAACGTTACCTGATTCCATTGTACCTACTGTAAATTTTGATGGAGAAGGGATAATGGTATGGGGTTGGCCTGGGCCCTTTAGTTACAGTGAAGGAAAATCTTAACACTTCAGATTACTAAGACAATTTAGGCAGTTCTGTTTTTCTATTCCAGTGTGAATGTGGCGCAGTACAAAAAGCAAGGCCCATAGAGTCATAGTTGAATGAGTCTGGTGCGGAAGAACTTGACCGGCCCGCACAGAGCCCTAACCTCAACCTCATCTGATACCTTTAGGATGAACTAGAATTGAGATTGTGAGCCTGGCCCTCTCATCCAACATCAGTGTCTGACCTCATAAGTACTGATCTGGATGAGTGAACAAAAATTCCCACAGACACACTCCCAAATTTTGTAGAAACAATGACACAAGAGTGGAAGCTGTTATAGCTGCAAAGGGGCACCGACTCCATATTAATGCCTATAGATTTAGAATGGCATGTCATAAAAGCCCCTGTCAGTGTAACGTGTAGGTGGCCCAGTAGTTTTGTCCATAAAGTGTATGTTTGAGATTTCTTGATTGCAAGTGCACAATCACCTTAACATAAACCAAATTTTTACAAAAAAAGAAAGAAAATAAATTTAGGGTGGTTTCTTTTTCCAAGGATGAATTCAAATTCTGCAATCTTTTGAACACAAAAAATATCATTTACCAGAAATAGGGCCCACCCATCAAATGCTAAATATGTTGTGTGTTACATAACTGATAATTCCTCAGAGTGACAGACCATATAAAATAGTCAAAACAGACAGGAAAAACACACATGCAAAACACTTCAATCCAATCAGTCAGACAACAACATAAGGTACAAACCATTCCCATTCCAGGTTGAATTTGGCAATTTATGTCAATTCATTCTTTTCATATAAATAAACATATCTATTCATTCACAGAGTGTTCACCAAACATGAGCTGGAAATGCAGTTTGTGGTGTTAGTTGTTATTTGAGCTAGCAGATGTTCAAACAGAGAGCCAGCTGTGTTAGATGGGGGTGAGTACCTTTCCTGCCTTGACTACATACTGTAGCACAGTTTTAGGCAGCTTAATGATAGACTTGGGTAAAGCCAGAACAGCGGAGACAAACTTCCCAATAGCTCTCTACAGAGAGAAAAGAGTGAGTGAGGATTAGTAGAAAGCAATCTCATAATGAAACAACAGAGAGGAATCGTGTTAGGAGACAGAGAGATGAATTATTAGCAAAAATGCACGTATTTATATATTAAGTTTGTCTATTGTGTGAAAGTTAATGTTTAAATCCAAAACTTAAAGAAAAGCAGCAATGTCACAAATCACACATAAACAATCACTATCTTAAAATCCACCTTAATGCCTGTAAAGGATGCCAGTACAGAAAAAGAAATGTTCCTACACTTCTCCGGGATAAATTTATGTTGCTTTGTTTTCACACATCAGTGAGTTTGGTTGAGTAAGTGGGAGGATTTTGCAGATGATTTGAGGAGGAGGTCAGAGAACGAGGCTATAGTTGTGGTTACAACATGATAAAATAAAGTCCTCCACTGTGCTTATATTATTTACTCAAGTGTTATGAAGTGTTATGTCTACCTGTGGATGTAGGACTCAGTAGAAAAAAAACATTTACTCACTTGTAGAAAGCGTGCACAGCACTACACAGCAAGATACTGTAGCCCCATGCATTTCCTAGTTACATGATTTTGGCCTTTGTGTTTTGCACTTCTACTGTAATATACATAACGCAGTCATGTGAAAAAGAAAGTAAACCCTCTTTCATTTCCATGGCTTCAAGAATCAGGACATAATTTAAAAATCACCTTTTTCTTAGCAGGACTTAAAATTAGGTACATACAACTTCAGATGAACAACAACACCTGACATATTACAGTGTGCCATTATTTATTTAACAAAAGCAAAGCCAAAATCAAGGGAAACCTAAGTACTTCAGCCAGTGTGAGTCAAATTTTGGCAGTTTGCTGGTCTGGAGCATTCAGGTATACGTTAACACAATGCCACAATCTTCCCAGGAGTGGGCATCCCAGCAATTTCATTCCAACATCAGACTACGCAATGCTCAGAGAAACTGCAAAAAATCCCAAGAGCCACATTTCAAAATCTACAAGCCTCAGAAAGCATGTTAAAAGTTAAGTTTCATTACAGCACAATTACAAACCCAATACAATTAGTATCTTCAGTTCCCAAATACTAAGTATTGTTAGATGAAAAGGTGATGCAAAATTGTGGCAAACATGGTCTTGTCCCAACTTTTTTAGAATGTATTTCAGGCATGGAATTCAGAATCTGTGTATATTTCCAAAACACAATCAAGTTTATCAGTTTGAAGACTACTGAGCTTGTCTTTGTGCAGTATTTAACTGAATATAGGTTGAAAATAATTTGCATATCAATGTAGCTTCGGCTGCTCCCTTGTATGCTCACCAAGGGGTCACCACAGCTGATTAATCTGCATTGGTAACATGGCAGAGGTTTTATGCTGGATGCCCTTCCTGATGCAATCTTCCATGGTGAGAGGGGCTTATGTCCCCACCTGGAATCGAATCAGGGACCTTCTGCTTGTAAGGTGAATATGTAAACAACAACACTACGGGGACACTGATTTGGAAATCAGTGTATTTAATTTGTATTCACATTTTACAAGACTTATCGAACGATGTCCTGTGGACAGACAAAACCAACTGTGAAGCATTGTGATGGATGGGTGATGATTTGGGCTTATTTTGTAGCCACAGGACCTGGGCACATTACAGCCGTTGAGTTGAACATGAACTCCTCTGTATACCAAAGAATTATAGAGTCAAATGTGAGGCCATCTGTCCAACAGCTAAAGCTTGGAGAAAATGGGTCATGCAACAAGCACTCCAGCACATCTACAACGGAATGGCTGAAAAAGTAAAGATTCAAGGTGTTGGACTGGCTGAGTGAAAGTTCAGACTTCAACCTGATTGAAATGCTGTGGCAGGACCCTAAGAGAGCTGTGTATTAACAAATGCCCACAAACCTCAATGAACTGAAGCAATGTTGTAAAGTGGGCCAAAAGTCCTCAAAATTAATGTGAGAAGCTGCTAAAGTCATACAGAAAATGATTACTTCAAGTTACTGCTGCTAAAGGTAGTTCTACAAGCTACTGAATCCCACATACTTAGTTTTTCACACAGTGCTTATGCATTTTGGAGTAATTGTAATACGTCACATTCTATGGCTCATCTGAGGTTGCATTTATTTAATTTCAGGACTTACGAAGGAAAAGAGAATTTTGTATTATGTCCCGATATGCAAAACCGCAGAAATGGAAGAGTGTGCACTTTCTTTTTCACAAGACTGTACATATATCCAACACAAGCAAGAACTGACAATGACTGAGAGCTCTGAATGGATGGTTAGGAAAAGAATCTACTATAGTCTGTATATAAAAGATGGACATAGCTACTGTGGTGGTTTGTGAAGACCCTATTTGAACCCTTAACCTGAGTTTTGGGCCATTGCCATCCTGTTTTTTCTAATTGCAGGTCATGAGTGATGGGTGGAGCTGACTGAGAAATTGAGGTAGCAAGTTGTCAATCACAAAGCACACCCTGCTTTATCATCTATTTCATACTTACGCGGACCATAACTTTCAAAATGAACATCATGCTGCATTCAATAAAACTTGAAACTTGCAACTGAGATCATAAACTCATCAGGAACCGTATTTACTGAATAGGGCAACCAGATGGCCCTCAGCGTTTTCATCCTTTTTCCTCCTGTCCCACATATTGAGAAAATGTCCCACAGTATGATCCGCTCTGCAGGACATGCACTTTTCAAAAGTCTGGCTTTGACCAGATGCGTCTGAAGAGAGCAGGCAAAGGTTTTTATTATAATCAAGTGAAGGTTAGTCTGTTTGATGTTATGTTCATCAAGGAAAGTTACAAATTGCCAAAAATTCACGAGCTTTAAGGATTTAGGTGAATAAGACGGAAACTACCACAAATAAAATGAAGCAGCAGTATATACTGAAAAACAGAGTTTTTGTCTCTTTCGCTAGAGTTATTTTTCAATTTCATACAAGTGAAAATATGGCATAAAGTGATGCGGTATGTGTGTGTGGCATAACTGGCTAAAAATTGCTAAAGCTGTCAGATATGGCTCAAAAAAGGCATGCCAATATATGGATGCATCTCTACTGAAACATCTCTAATGATCAGCAGCTGAAATCACTGTGAAATGAGAGCATACAGAGTTATTTTAAGCCTATCGCATGAAACCATTAGAACAAACTTAAGCTTCCTTTTATTCTTACTGTATTTACTTAGAGAGTTGGAAAAGTTGCATTCAAATATAATAGATTTCAGATTACCTCATAGCATTGCTAATGCATTGTCCGACTCAAACACAAGTTTGGCCCACATCTAGTTTGTAGGGGTCTGGTCACCCTCAAAATGAGGCCATAAATCAGGTGAGAAATATGGTCATTTTCAAATCAGACTTCTCTTGGCAATCTGTGATGTTTCTCCCTGCTGGGTATTTGAAACAATGCAACCTACATTATGCATCCACTTCGCTTTTTAGATGTAAAGCTACATCCACCTTTTGTATACACTTTATGGGTTCTACTTAATAAGAATGGCTCAGAGCTGCTTTGAGCAGCTACTCAGTACAAATGAATGGTATCTCTTCAACCTCATTCTTTTCCTCAGGTAAAAGTAACTTTTTCAAAAGTCAAAGCCTACAACCCAGTAAAAGTAAAGTTACTGTCAAAGACAGAGACCAAAACACATTATTTCCCAGTCTGAAACCAAAAATTAGCCACCTGAAATGCTGACTTCTTTGGTGGATCCTCGTCTTTTTTTTCTTCCTCCTCTTCCTCTGCTTCTTCTTCACTGTCAGTTTCAAACAAGTAATAGTCTCCACTTCTAACCACTGAGGGGCAGAATGTAAAGCACATTAGTTACATTCAATCAAATAGAGGCTTATTTATTCCTTTTATGACATTAAAGAAGGATAACAGAAGATTCCCCTGCTCAAAGGAAAAAATCTAACCACTTACCATTAAAGGCTATATATTTAACTACAACCCCAAATAAGAAAAAGTAGGGACAGTATGGAAAACGCAAATAAAAAAAGAAAGTAGTGATTTCTAAATTTACTTTGACTTGTATTTCATTGCAGACAATATGAACACAAAATATTTCATGTTTTGTCTGGTCAACTTCATTTCATTCGTAAATATACATCCTTTCTTGTCATTCAGACCTGCAACACATTCCAAAAAAGGCTGGGACAGGAGCAATTTAGGGCTAGTAATCAGGTAAATTGGTTAAATAATGATGTGATTTGAAACGGGTGATATCAACAGGTGACTGTAATTATGATTTGGTACAAAAGCAGCATCCAAGAAAGGTCTAGTCCTTTAGGAGCAAAGATGGGCCGAGGATCGCCAGTTTGCCAACAAATACATGAGAAAATTATTGAAATGTTTAAAAACAATGTTCCTCAAAGAAAGATAGGAAGAGATTTGGATATTTCACCTTCAACAGTGCATAACATAATTAAAAGATTCAAGGAATCTGGAGGAATTTCAGTGCGTAAAGGACAAGGGCGCAAGCCTAAGCTGAACAACCGTGATCTCCGATCCCTCAGGCGGCACTGCATCAAGAATCGTCATTCATCTATAAGCGATATCACCACATGGGCTCAGGACTACTTTGGCAAACCTTTGTCAAGTACCACAATACGTAGTTACATCCACAAATGCCAGTTAAAACTGTACTGTGCCAAAAGGAAGCCCTATGTTAACAG